>BQNB010062622.1:2721-36005 GCA_026074375.1 Tanacetum coccineum
ATGTCACAGCTTAATGAATAAGCTGTGTAATAAGCTAAAAACAGCTTATAGGCAAAAATGGGGAAAACTTGTATAAGAATTAAATTTTGCAAAGCAATAACGAAAAAGACCCCAGGGCATGTTGGTAGTGGAGTGTGTGGTGCGTGTTATAAAAGGGTTGAAGGTGTTGAGGTCGGGGGTTCGAGTCTTGCTCACCCCCGATTTCCACTTTCCCTTTTTTTTAAAAAAAACTTATAAAAGCAAAGTTGTAAATAAGCTAAAAATAAGCATTTTTAATAAAAGAAACTTTTTATGAAAAGCACTAAATAAGTTGTTAAATGGCTTAAAACTAGACAGAAACACTTAACTTCATTTTTTTGGTTCTTTTTCTAAAACTATATAAGCTAGAATTCTAATTAAGCTAAAGTTAAGACTAAATAAGCTATTATATGCTAAACCTAAGCTAATGAGCTAAACAGAACTTGGAATAAGCAAGCAATAAGCTAGAAAACTAAATAAGCTCTAGTATTAAAACCAATAACCAAACAGTCCTTAGGGACTGTTTTGAGCTTAATTCTAAGCACGAAAATGAATCCTTACAACTAAGAGCTTAACACTATCTTAAAGTACAACTAAAAATCTACTTAAAACAATAAGTTAAACACAATTTGAAATCTAATTAAGCAACTAAAAACCACTAAGAAAAAGCTATAGGCTACTCATGGTATTTTTGGATTTTTAATGAAAAAAAGCTAATAAGCTAACACTACTAACTTAATAAGCTTAATACTAAATTAAACTAACATATTAAGCAAACTTAAGAACAAATTAAGCAAAAGTTTAAGAAAATAAGCTATAAAAATTGAAATAAGCTCTTTACAAAACCTGAGACCCAAACAGTCCCTACAGGGATCTTTGAGCTTATTTTTAGATAAACTCTTAGATCCTTGTGGGGAAATAGCTTATTAAAGCTTATACTATAACTAAATAGCTACTCTAATCTACCTTTGAAAATTATTTTGAAAACTAAGTGCTTAATGAAAAGGCTAGATGAAATTAGCCTTGAAACATAGAACATACTGAATTGGTCTTTGGATTTCAAATAGACAAATTGCTTAATTGAAAGCTAAAAACAGATTACCTAATAAGCTTAATAAGCTAAAATAAGTTCAAAAATACTTAAACTACCTTATAATGTACTTGTGCAAGAAATTTGAAAAGCTAAAAGTTATTTTAACTAGCTGAAAATTTAGATTAAAAATGATTAATTGCAGTTTAAAGTTGCTGATGCATTTGACCACTTAAAAGACTAGAACCAAAGATTTCTCAAATGCAGGCCTAGAAACATGCTTTGACACCTAAAATTCATAAAACTAAAAGCAAATAAAGTTAATACAACTACTTGAAGCAATTCAAGCTTAAAATGCAAAATAAACCTTAGAAATTTTGAACTTATATCAATCTTTCCTATGAAAACTTTAATCAACCCTAACAACTATCTAAAATCCTAACTTATGATCCTCTAAATGAACTTTAAATTCAAATTAAGAAACCAAAATAACACAAGCAGTACTAACTCTCAGTTAGTACTGTTGTGCCAAACAGTCCTTTAACCATACTCAATACCATTTAAGCTTATGAAAATGAAATTAAGAGCTTAAAACCTAAATACCAGATAACAAATAGCTTATGACAAATCCAATGAACCTATATGAATAAGCAAATAAGCCAGAAACAAAGAACTAAGAGTTAAGCTACTTATTTTTGGATTTTTAATGATTTTTAAGACAAAATATGAAAAACTAAGATCTAAACTACAAAAGCTAAAAACAGATGATCAAACATTATCAATAAGCTCAATGAAACAGTATTAAGCACAAATAAGCTAGAAAATAAGCAGAATAAGCAAATCTAGACTAGGAATTTAAAGACAGAAAGGTTAAGGAAAACTTACAAAGGCCTTAGCTAAACAAAGGCAATAAAAGGCTCAATTGAGCTGTCTACAAGCTCTGACTTATTGAGAATAAGCCAGTAAAAGTCCTTATGAGCTCTTCCATGGTTAGCTCATCTTCCAAAAAGCTCAAAATCCAATAAGCCAAGGTATTAAGCTGATTTTTAGATTTAAGTATATTAAGAGCTTATTAATAGCTCAATTTGAGCTTAGAGACTCAAAGAGCTTGTATGAGCTTATTAGGAGCTTTTTGAAACAGTAAACAGCTTATGAAAAGTAAGTAAAAAGCTTTTTGGAAATAAAGGAGCACAAACAAATTTCATAAAACAAACTAAGATTTTATTAATATTTCAAACAGATTACAAAACTTGGAATGAAATTAAAAGAGCTTAAAAGAAAATTACATTTAAAAAAAATTACATAAGCTAAAAAAAATGCAGAAAAAGATGATGTGTGTATGAGGGACTACTTGTATTTATAGTGCTGAAAGGATGCTTACATTCAGGAGTCCCAAAATCTGTTATGCGCTCCAATTAATCCTGTCCCTTGAATCTTTGCTCATCATTGGATCATTATTTGCTGCCGTTGGATCAATTTGGTGAGCACACGGATTGCCAACGTGGCAATCCGTGTGTCAGACCTTGTGTTTGTTTTGCAAGCAATATAGTGTAAAAATTTGATCCTTGGTCTGTTTTCTTCATTCCACCGTGGCATTCTTTTGTGGGTTTTAGCCAATGAGAGAGTCTGGTGACGTTTTCTTTTGCCAGCTTGCACCTTAACACTTGAATCTTGAAGCCACGTAGTCAATTTGCATTTGCCCTTTGTTTTAAGCTCGTGGTAAAACGAGAGAGATGATGAACAGTTAAAACTGTTTTTCCCGCGTGTTTTTACTTTCTATAAAAAGGGCGAGTTTGATTTTTTTTTCTTTGACCCGGGTTTATACATTCGTTGACTTGGGCTTATATAAGGAATATGGACAACGAGTAAAAGGGATTGGGCCAAGGTTATAGGTTAACATAATAAGGATTTGGTTTTATAAGTAATTTAACGACCGTTATCTTTTATTAATAAAAAGATAACGGTGTTAGGGTTTTAGGGGCTTTTTATGAATTTTGATTTAACATTAAGGGCATTTTGGTATTTTTTTTGAAAGATTTGTCTTCTTGTGGTTGACCAGGGTTGACCATTTGACCTTTGATAGCAAACTTCCAGCTCTTGTACACTCTTTATCCGCTCCTGTGTCCGTGTTTGTCCGGTTTTGACCATTTTCTTGTGATATTTGCAATATCCATACCTACATAATCACAAAGACAAAACAAGCAATATACAAGCATATTAAGCATAATTTTGTCTTTTATAGGTCATTTTTGATATAAAAAACAGGATATGTTGTTTTTTTTTTTTTTTTTTTTCACACATATCAAAATTCCCCAAACTAAGCGATTGCGTGTCCTCACGCAATATTATATGCTTTAAAACCAAATACCGCTAAACTTCTCCAAACTAAATCTTTGAAAAGTAGCAAAGACTTTCGTGGAGAAAATTAAGAAATCACAAGCTTTAAAACACCCCATTTTCCCATTTTACAAAAACTTATTTTTCATTTTTTATTTATTTTTATATATATAAACTTAGAATATTTCGACATTCGTTATTTTCATAACTGTTAGGGATCATAGAACAAGATGCATTTCGACCCAAATGCCCCAAAAAAGATAACTTCATCGTACCTGTTACCCGATATTTCACTTATCCAAACCAAGCTTAAAACGAGAAATTCATAGCTAAAGTATCATTAAAGATGCTAACAACTACTCATATTTGCAACTTGTAGACATTTATACTCCAGACATTAAATTATAATCTTAAAGTGAATGTGTATTTTTGAATTCCAACCATGGATCAACGTTTTTCAAAACTCGTATGTTTCACGTTCCAACCCACGAATAATGAGTTTTGAAGGCGAGATCATCCCATGTAGCGACATTCGTCTCAGCACATCCCAACCTTATCGTATAAGTGACCAGGCTTTTGACACCCCACAGAGACTAGTATCGAGACTCATGGACCTTTGGTTTCAAAAACCCTCAGGTTTCCTGAATAATCATAGCTAATAAAATAGAATAGTCCCAAGTGCAAAAGCAGTATTTGAATTTAACAAAAAAATCTATTTATTAAACAAACTTAATATAAACATATAGTAATTGAAGCCCCTTGACCCTTTTAGAAGCAGCAACATCGTTGTGAGCCGTCAAGATGCACAAACTTTTATCAGTTCCCCCCCCCCCCCCCCCCCCCCCCCCCCCCCCCCCCCTTTTAGGAGGAATTTGATATTCTTACAAAGGGCTTTCTTATACGACAACCACATCGGTTGTTAGCCGGCGAAAAGAGGTAGTTAAAGTTTTTATCAGCCCACGGCTTTATTAATAATAATATATTTTTTATCATTTTTTTATAGTTTTTTTAATTTTTTATTATATTGAGAGAGACTTTCCTTTTTAAAAAATTCAAGTATAAATTTAAACTAAGACTAAACTTTTTGCTTAAATTATTACATAAAAATTATTGATTTAATTTATTCTCCAAAAAAACCAGCACGTATATTATGTCGATAAGAAGCTTATGGAAGAGAAGAGCCACAAATGACATACATGAGCTCTAATGATTTCCAACAAATCCTTCGTTTAGCAACCCACACATACTTAATCTCTATCATTTTTCGATCTTCGCGGATTTCCGCGAACCAGCTTAGTCCTAAAATTTACGAAACAAGCTAGAGCACAACACGCTCAGATTCGAGTCAAAATTAACTCTTATTCCACCCAGCAGAAATATCAAAATGAACCAAAAAACACCTTATTTTTATATTTTGGAAAATTTAAAATTTTCATTATTTTGTGAAATTTTTGTTAAGAAACCAGGGTACATGAAAACAACAGGTAACAGTAGGCACGATCATATCGAAGATAAACACCGCGGTACACCCCTATACTAAAATTAAAATAGTGAAAGCATTAGTCCTCAATGTTTTCCTCGCCTAAGACTAAAACCGCCATACCTTAGAATCAATTGTGATAGGTTATGGGGTATGGTTGAACAAAGGTTGTGAAAGCTAACTCAACATGAATAAAGTATCACAAAGAAGAATTTTAAGCCGTTTATCAAGTTATTGCTAAACGATAAATGTTATTACGATAAAAACATTAGGATATCGGGATTTCCCCAAACTAATGTCCATCAAAGGCTAGAAGCTCGAGTGGACCGGGACACAACCTTCCGAACATTGAAGAGTCTTTCAGAAAAATTTTGGTTCAATCCTGCAAACAATCACAATCTACAATACACAAAAGAATTCGAAAGAGTACAATGCCGCCTTATATCACAATAGAAATGAAGAAAGAAAATAGAAAAATAGATAAGGCATGGGTGCCTCCACCGAACGTTTTTTTTTTGTTGTAACCGAGTCACATAGCTTGTCTCGATCCCCGAATTCATTCGTCCATGGATGAGGAGAAATGGAAAAAAATCTCAATCATGGCTTTCATAATGTTTGGATACAACATTAAAGCACAGAGAAGTTCCATCTGATGAGAGGCCACCGAGGCTCTAAGTGGATATGTCGTTGTCAAAAATTGGTGTCCTACGTTCCTGAGGAGAGAAGTAAAGGATATTAGTCCGCAAGGGTAAGGTAGAAACGGGAGAAAAGTCCGAATGAAAAATGTGAAAGGGCACGTCATCTTCAACACTCCCCGAGGATGTTTGGCCTGGGTCAAAACATTCATCTTTTTAAGCTCATCAAAATTGTTTATCACGTGGTGCATCGTCTCACAATTTAATCAAAAAAAAATCACAACAACCGTGTTTCGTGGAATGAGGACGAGGAAATGACGGATGCATATACATATCAAAGTTGAAATGATTCAAACATAGGAATTTATCCAAAAGAGGATCCATTTTGAATTTATCAGAAATAACAACGCTAGTCAAGCCATAACATATTCTTCGTCATCACTTTCGGATGTCGAAGTTTCATCATCACTAGACTCTTTCTTAGCTTTCAAGGCAATGGAATTAACTCTTTCCTTTTTGCCTCTATAAACTTCAGAATCCTTTTTCATGACTACTTCATGTACTTTCAGATTGCCGATAAGCTCGTCTAGAGCTAGTGATGACAAATCTTTTGATTCTTCAATCGCCGTGACCTTTGCTCTCCATTTAGGATGTAGAGCCCTAAGAAACTTCCTAACATAGTTCTTGCTAGAGAAACCTTCATCAAGAGCTTTAAGACTAGTAATAATAGTGTTAAATCTAGCAAAATCGCTATCAATAGATTCTTCTTCAAGGATAGTAAATTGTTCATATTGTTGAACAAGAAGATCAATTTTATTATCCTTTACTTGGTTATTACCTTGATGTGTGATTAACAACGATTGCCAAATATCTTTAGCCGTTTTACACATAAAAATTCTTTCGTATTCCTTTTTAGGTAAAGCATTATAAAGAACCATTTTAGCTTCATTATTTTTAGCAAGTTTCTTTTTAAGATCATCATCTTGTTGTTCAAAAGGAACCGTTTCTAAAACTTGGGTTTCTTTGTTTCTAGCAACCGGTGGAAAATCACCATTCAAGATAATATGCCAAAGATCTAAATCTTTTGCTTTCACATAAGTTTCAAATCTATTTTTCCAATAAATAAAATGATCACTTTCAAAAAGAGGTGGTCTTTGCATAGATTGCCCTTCTAGATATTTATCCGAATCCATAGATCGATTCAAGCTTTAATGTACAATATACGTTAAAGATCTTGGGTGACCTTGGCTTTTGATACCAATTGTGGAAACTAGAAGGGGGGTTGAATAGTTTTTACCGTTTTAAAATTAAAACTTAGATTGTCGACTTATGTGAACTCAAGAGATATACACAAGTGTATATGATAGCGATGCAATAAGTAAATAAACAATCTACAAAATATGAACAAGTAAAGATAAGAAAGATCAAACCAATGACACAATGATTTATAGTGGTTCGGCTACGAAGCTCCTCTTCGCCCTACTCCACTCCCCAAGTACCCAACTTGAGAGTTATCTTCACTATGTCAACAAGCTCCTTTTAGGCGGAGAAAACCGTACACATCGCTTACACTTTTTCCGGTACTAAGCTAAATACTGAGTTCTACTTCGAGATAGAACCAATCTAACACACTATGTATTTTTTGGCCTAAATAATAACCTATCATACACATATGATACACACAACACACAACACAAGATATACAAGGTGAATGATTATCACAAACATGATGACATAACTAAACTATTAACACTTGAAGCTTGACGTCTTCTTGAGTGTTCTTCACTAAAGAGTGGAATGAGTTGATCACTTATAATGGATTATTTAACAAGTATAATGATCAAAGAATATAAAAGATAAAAGATGTATATGAAAATATTTGTCAAGAGTTGTTTAAAATGAAAGCTTAAGGTTGCTATTTATAGGTAAGCCTTTAAAATTCAAATCTGTCCCAACTAGCTAGTCCGTACGACTCACGGATCCACCATTTGCTGGATCCGTCCCTTGTATTTGGTGGATCTGTGGGTGGAGCTGGGACAACATTTGTTAGTTTGTGATTAACCCCAAATCTATACAAAATATTGTTTTGTACTTAATAAAACTAGTTTATTAGATTCTTCTAGAACAAAATATTTCTTATCACTAATAAGGAAAGATTTTCTAGATTTGGGAAGATTTGAAAAGATTTGGAAATATTGTTTTCACTTATGGTTAATCTTATTTTGTCTTACATGATTATTATAACTAGCTTATAATTAATCATGTGTTAAATTAAATCATTTGATTAGAAAAGGTTTATGCAAATGATAATTTTTTTTGATCATTAACTATGTTTAATAATGCCATATTCATACCTTAAGTGATTTGTTGTCGTCAAGTAAACTTTCGACTAAATACTTGTTTACGTAAACTTTAACGTAGTATGAAATTATAATTGTTATTATCAAAACCTGAAAATTTAAATATAATATTGTTATTATTTGCTTGCGAATATTTGTATTAACAGAATAGTTTTTGGTTCCTTCATCCATATCATGTTATGAAGATATGGAATCATTAGGAGCAGATAATCCAGGATCAGCTTCAGTTGTGGAATATGCTGAAGCATCATGTCCTGATGCAGACTCAGAGTGCAAATGAAAGAAGCTGAATAAACAGGTTCAATAAGAGTTAAATGCAGACTTACCACTACTAAGCTGAGGGTGGGCTCTTTCTTCACTGGAGGCCCCTAAAGATGTTGGGCCACCAGTTGCTTGTTGTGTCTCTTTATGCATTTCACCAACCACTAGAGGAGGAGTGAATGAAAGATGGCTTGGTCTTTTATCCTTGGACGAAATGGACATAGTTTCTATTTCTGATTGGCCAGTTTTAGATTTTGATGCCTCGGTTTGGGACTCAGATGTATGTTTTGAAGATTGTTTTCTTCTAAATTTACTTTTAGCTCCTGGCTTTTTGCCTTGGGGAACCTCCTTAGTTTGTGAGGAAGGTTTTAGAGCTTTAGAGATCACAAGCACATCTAACTTGTAGATGGCCTTCATGTGGGTAGTAAAGGGAGGTTCTTTAGGTTAGTTTTCCTTTAGTGTCCAGTTGTGAACACTAAAGACCTGAGTGGGGTTTATGGTGAGCTCCTCATTATCATATTCAGGAATCAAATGTTCAAGTAGAAGAGATATAAACCTAGGATAGGGAACAATCTTTTCCTTTGTCTTCTTGTTCAGCTTATGAATTAGATCCTCCCATATTAACTTAGTATAATCTACCTATACCCAGTGGAAAGACAATACAAGATAGTGGCATCCTTATTGGATATTTGATCTAGGCCACCTGTTTTCCCACCTAAACACTGAATGATTTGACCCATCAGCAACCTCCACCTAGGAGGAAGACAACTCTTTTTGAGAGTTCTTTTTACCCCAATCTCCCCGTTGTATCTTATTGTTGCAAACCATAATCTTACTGTTGTTATAGAGGGTGGGGAAACATACATACTTGAGTGAGGTAGGTATTGTGCCCTAAGAGCATTTTTAAAAGTGGTAATACCTATGTCTCCTCTAATTCCACCTGTGGGAGTGGATATCCAAACCTTAGAGTCTTCTAAGGTCTTTGTCGTATACTAAAATTCACTCACGTACTCTTTGTATTGAGTTGGGGCTCTTGTAAATGCTTCTTTTAGACAGCATTTAGAAATGAAGTCTGACACATCCTTAAAGTATTATTGGTTAGGGTGTGTGGGATATAGAAGTGCAACTTCATTGTTGGTGGTAAGGCAATCTCCTCAAAGGTGAACTCCACCTGATTTGCAGGTAAGAAAGGGTTTGGGCTTTCAGGTTTGTCAAGAGTGACAGGTTCTTCTTTGGGAGTGATTTCAGGTGATGAGGTATTATGTGATGATGATTCTGCCATTGTGGATAGTTAGGGTTTTGGAGATTTGATTTGGTTTGAGGGGTGTGTATGTGTTGTTGATAAGATTGTGAAAAGTGAGTTGTTGAATGATTTGTTGTGATATATATGATTGGTGAAGTTACAATTTTTCTTTGAGAAATTGTAATTATCGTTTGAGGTTGTGAAGTTATAGGAATGTTTAGGGTTTGTTTTCAACATGTGTGCTAAAATTTGTATTTAATAAAAGTCAACAAAGCATGCATCTGACACCTAGAACAGTGGATAGCCGTTTATTCAACTACAAAAGTAGGTGAGAGACAGAGGATGAGGTCATTATAACTTTTGGATTTCTTCTTTTAATATATTACATATATTAATGTTAAAAATCACACATTTTAAAAAAAACCGACCTTTAGATTGAAGTTTGAAAAAGCTGTTGGACTAGGTTCAGGTTTGATGTTATGTCATGCTGAACATATTATTGTAATCTTTATTATCATCAATCTTCCAGTGAAGGCGACAAACCATAAATGTTCATGCAAATCCATAAATGAGACATATATGATTGCTTAGTTACTTCACTCGAGAGATAGCTGAAGATTTAGATAAAATTATTTGTCTAAACTGAACTGATGAAAATGAACTAGTTTTGTTCATTTCTTGACTTAACCAATATCTGTGCTCCAGTGAAGGCGACAAAACCACACATGCTCATACAAATCCATGAATGAGACATATGTGATTGCTCAGTTACTTTACTTAAGCAAAAACTGAACTGGCATTTAACATGAATGTTTGTTCAGTTTAGGATGAAATTGCTAAAGCCTCAGTTTTCTTCAAGCAGTAATGAAGCTTCATGTTTTGAATCAATGTTCAGCATACCTAGTTTAACAATCAATCTTTTGAAAGTTGGCTCATCTAAAGGCTTGGTGAATATATCATCAAGTTGATATTGAGTGGGAATGAAATGTAATTTAATGTCCCCTTTTAGAATATGATCTCTGATAAAGTGATATCTTATATCAATATGCTTTGTTCTTGAGTGTAGAACTAGATTGTTTGAGATTGCAATGTTATCACAAAATATAGGTACCTTTTCATATATGATGTCATAGTCAGTGAGTTGACTTTTCATCCATAATATGTTGGCTCAACATCTAGCAGCAGCTACATATTCAGCTTCAACTAATGACATAGCTACAGATTGCTACTTTTTAGCACTTCAACACACAAGTTTGCCTCCTAGCAACTGACAAGCACCTAAGGTGATTTTCCTATCCATGTTGTAACCAGCATAATTTAAGTCTGAGTATCTTTTTAGGTCAAAACCTAAACATTTTGGATACCACAGACCAAGACTGGGAGTACCTTTTAGGTACCTAAAAATTCTCTTAATAGCAATAAGGTGGGATTCTTTAGGATTTGCTTGATATCTTGCACAAACACAAGTTAAGAATTGAATGTCAGGTCTGCTTGCAGTTAGATACATTAGTGATCTAATCATACCTCTATACTGAGTCTCATTTACAGCGTTGCCACTGAGTTCAGGTCCTAAGTTGTAAGGGGGTACCATTGGAGTTTTCACTGATGAACCATTTATGTCATACTTTTTTAGCTGACGCTATGACAATTTTTTTTTATTTTTTTTGGTTGATTTGAACTGCTCTTTCAGATTGTTTAATCTAAAATCCAAGGAAATAGGTGAGGACACCCATCATACTCATTTCTTATCTTTGAGTCATAGTTTAGCAAACTGTTTGCATAATTTTGTGCTGGTGGACCCAAAGATAATGTCATCAATATAGATTTGAACCAGAATCACATCAGTTTGAGTTTTGTAGACGAACATAGTGTTGTCTATCTTTCCTCTTACAAACTTGTGTTCGGTGAGAAAGGTTGTGAGAGTTTCATACCTTGCTCTTGGAGCTTGTTTAAGTCTGTAAAAGGCTTTGTCTAATTTGCATACATGGTTTGGGAACTCATTGCTCTCAAAACCTAGAGGTTGTTTGACATAAACTTCTTCTTTTAGTTTACCATTGAGGAATGCACTTTTGACATCCATTTGATAAAAAATGAAGTTCATGTATGTGGCAAAGGCAAGAAAGATTCTTATTGCTTCAAGTCTTGCAACTGGAGCAAAGGTCTCATCATAATCTATGCCTTCTTGCTGATTGTAGCCTTGAGCTACAAGTCTTGCCTTGTTTTTTATGACAATTCTAGTTTCATCCCTTTTGTTTCTAAAAACACATTTTGAGCTCATTATGGTTTTGCCATAAGGTGCAGAAACTAATGTCCAGAATTTGTTTCTGGAAAATTGGTTTAGTTCATCTTGCATGGCATCAACCCATCCAGGATGCTTTAGTGCTTCAGAGACCTTTTTAGGTTCTTCTTCAGAGAGAAAATCTACAAAGAGACATTCATGAGTTGAAGCAGCACTAAGTCATTTGGCCATGGATCTTGTGAGCATTCTAGCCCCTGGATTTCCAATGATATTGACTAGCTCAATGTGTTTGTTCTGAGACCATCTATCTTGAGGAGCTGGAGTAACCACTGATGGAATAGGTAGGGGTGGATTTGGGATTGAAATTGTATCTTGGACTGAAGTATCCTCTACATTTGGAGAGGACGAGTGTTCAGATATCTAAATGTCTTTAGTGTTTGGGAGATTAATCATGGTTGTGATTGGAATGTTCAGACAGATTATCATTTAAGATTTCAACAGTCTGAGCAGTTTGATCATTTTGATTAGTTTGACCATTTTGGTCTAATGAAACTTCAGTTTCAAGCACAACTGGTTCAGGACTTTCATAGGGTTCTATGAAGGACACATTATTGATATTTGTTTGATACCTTTGAGAAGGCTCATAAGGATGAAGATATTCATCAGGTGGATGTCTTTCATTTTCAGCAATGTTGATGTTGTCAACCGAAGGTTTTGAGAATTTGATAGCATCAGGGCTTTCATCAAATGTGATGTGATAGGTTTCTTCATTTTTTTGTCTTCTAGTATTAAAGACTCTGAATGCCTTGGAAACAAAGGTAAACCATCCCAGAGATAACGCATCATAGACTTTTTCATCAAATTTTCCTAAGTGATCTTTATGATTGTGGATGTAAACTGGACATCCAAAGACATAAAGAAAATTAATGTTTGGGATTCTCTTACGAAAAATTTCATAAAGAGTTTTGAGATGTCTTTTCACAATAGTGGATCTGTTTTGAGTGTAACATGCAGTGGTTACAACTTTAGTCCAGTATTATTTAGAAAAGACAGATCCTGAAAGCATTGTTCTTACAACTTCTATGAGGGTTCTATTTTTTCCTTTTAGCAACACCATTTTGTTCAGGTGTGTAAGGAGAGGAAAAGTTTTGAGAAATCATTTTTTCATCACAGAAGTTGACAAGAATGCTATTCCTAAATTGAATACCATTGTCAGTTCTGAGTTATTTGACCTTGATGTCATTTTGATTTTCAACTCTTTTGATGAAAGACATGATGGTTTTAGATGCTTGACTTTTCTTCTTCAAGAAGTATACCCAGGTGTACCTTGAGTATTCATCAACAATGACAAGGGTATAATTTTCATGGTTAATGGACCTAGGAGTTACAGCTCTAAATAAATCCTTGTGAAGAAGATGAAGACATTTCTTGATAAAAGAAGTTTTTTTTGTTTTGAAGTTGGCCCTATGATGCTTTCCCTTTTCACATGATGAACATGGTTTATCTTTTAAGTAGATAAGTAAGGGAAGACCAATAACAAGATTTTGTTTTGCCAGTTTATTAATTGTTTTGAAGTTTAGATGAGCAAGTCTTTTATGCCAAAGCCAGTTAAGATTTTCAAAAGCTTTGGCAAAGAAGCAAGAATCTTGAGAAGAAGATGTCATGTCAAGAACATATACATCTCTTACTATTAGAGCAATCATTACAACTTCTTTGTTGGATTTGAAGATTGTTCCTCTTTTCTCATCAAACTAAACAATATATTTAGCATCTCAGAGTTGACTGATGCTAATTAAATTATACTTAAGACCATCTACAAATGCTACCTTTATGAAAACTATACCATTACATTTGATAGAGTCATAACCTTTAGTTGTGCATGTAGAGTCATCTCCAAACACCATTTTAGGTCCTGGTTGTTCTACATATTTGTGCAGGTAACTCTTGACACCAGTCATATGCCTTGAGCATCCACTGTCCAGGTACCAGATAGGCTTCCTGATGTCACACTACACAAATACGTTCAGAATGGTTAGTTTCGTTGAAACACCTTTTAGTGGGTAAGTCTTGATCTAGTTAGCATTGAAGATTGCGCTCTAATTGATTTTAAGAGCTCGGTCTTTTGGCCTAAAGAGCTTCACCTCTTTGAACCATTCAATATCTAGTGATCAGTTGGTGGTTGAGTTGAGCTACATAAGCTTCAATCTTTGAATGCATGTTCAGGATTTCTTGGATTGATTCTTCTTCTAGGAAGTAATCCCTGTTATGACCATTTGTGTCTATGTCATAACTTTCACATTAATCTTATATGGGATAGTTATAAAACATTCATTAGATAAATGATCTATACTTCCACAGTGTGTGCAAGGTGGAAAGAAGCATTTTGATGGTCTTGGGATTTTAGATCTTGATGAAGATCTACCCAGACTTTTGAGATGTGCGGATGTCATGGTAGGAAAAGTATTCGCAATGATCATAGGTTCTGTGATCAGTTTTATCACACTTTTTACAAAACAAAACTTTATAACAATTCTTAAAGAGATGATTGTTTAAGCCACACAGATCACAACTCCTTTTGAATTATGTTTTGTATTTGTTTTGAAGTGTATTTTGTTGAACCTGTAGTGGTTGATTACTTCTGGAGTAAGATGACTGACTTTTGCTAAATTGTAATTTTAGGTTGTTTAGTTCTTTTATTACAATAGCCAAAGGAGGATCATCTTTAATTTTCACACTCTTTAGTTTACCAGCAGGAGCTGAGTTAACTTTTGAAGGTGAAGAGCTTTTGTTATCCTTGGCAAGAATGAGGATGGTTCATTTATTATGACACCTTTTAAAGTTTCAGCTTTGAGTGTGGATTTTGACCTCAAATTGATTTGATAGTCTTTGGTCCAGAAATAGGTTCAGCACCATCCAAATTCTTCAGTGGAGGAAGAGGGGTGCTACAGACTGAAGATTTATCCGCAGAATCATAATCAGTCGTTGAAGAGTCAGTGACAGCAACTAAAGGATCAGTTGTGTTTCTTTGTGACTCAGCTAGGAGTATCCTACCAGTATCATGATTTGGCAAAATAAAACCTTCAGCTTCAGACAACCAGGGTCTTTCAACACCAGGTATGGACACTTTTGTGTCATCAGTTGCGGATTTTACAAAGATAAGGTCTTTTTGCCCAGAACTGGAGGGATCTTCAGTGAGTTGATCAACTCCCAGAATGCTCTTCTTTTGAGAGGGGATTTGTTCACTGATACACTGATTTACTTTGTTAGAATTGTTAAACCATGTTTCAGTGATTGTTGTTAGCTCTTTCAGTTTTGTTCTTAAATTTTTATTCTCATTGAGAATCTTAGTGTTTACATGCTGCATGGTAAGAAAATCAAGTTTTGGTTGTTTTAATACTAGAAGCTGTTCCATGCATTCAATTCATGAACAAGATCTTTATGTTTTGACAAAAGATTATTTCTTTATTCTTTAACATAATTTAGATCGATACATAAATAATCTAGATAGGTTTTTCTATCATTATTATCTTCCATTTAAAGAAGAGTGTGTACCTTTCTCATGGAGATTTTCACCCATTCACCATTTCTCGCGCGTTTAACCAAGGGTTAGGATGAAGAATGATATAGGGTAGGGATCTTCTAACTTTCACCAATAGTAATAAACCAACAAGGGCTGAGACATGCATACATGACCGTAACGGCAGAATAGACATGCATGCTCGATCACATCCTCATTCACATAAAACCCGTGGTTAATGATTAGGAAATGGAATTAAATTGTTGTTAAACAAAATTACGAAAAAAATAGACTAGGTCCAAGATATAAGTTGCTAGACACTTTTTCCCGACCATTAACATGATAACGGTAAAATTATTTACAAACGTCTTGATCATAGATCAAAAACAACAACCTGAGTTGGCGTTCCCATAACGGTCAACTTCCCAATCATCCCATACTTTACATACTTTTACAAGACATGTGGCGATATCTACCACTTTATGCAATACTCTACATTGTTGACTTATTGACGTATCAACGAATAATCGATCCTTTATATAATTCCTTCGGTCTAAGCTTTTGCGAAACGATTATCTTCAAACTTTCCTCCTCTTTTTTGTTGTGATTTTCTAATTTTTTCGATTTTTTTACTACGCTATACTACGAAACTCGGTGTAATTTCACCATCTTCACGATCATAATAACTTCGGATAATTTCTTTGGTAATTTTTCGTTCTTCGGACGTAACAATAATTGCGTTGGTAGTAAAAATACATGAGTTTTGACTACTTTATACATTCCCATTTGCAATGTGCAAATTTTTTTCCCAACCTTACCAAAGATAAAAAATTGACACAAGACTCGGGAAATACATACTTTACACTTTAAGCAACTAGCAACTGATAAATAGACATAATCTAACAGGGTAGGCTAAGGTGGAAAAGTGTAACGAAATAAACAGTTGGTGTAATTCCTAAAGAAATGGCTCTATTGGTTTTTCTAGGGGTATCTTACTCTTAAGATGAAAGTAAACAAAAAGGTTTATATGGGGATTTAATTAACCAGTGTAGTTAGTTAATAAAAAAACATATAAAGGCTTTTTGGGTGTAATCCTAAAAATTTACCAATTTAAACAAGTTACTCCATCTAAATCCATAGTACTCATTATTGTGGTCTCAAATAGATGTACCAAGCCAAGTTCTAAAGTCTACAACATCACTGATACACTCATATTTTTATGGAATTTGGGTAAACATTTATAAACGGATAAGATTAAATCCTCACAATATCTAATAAGGGTTATTGTGTGCGGGTTATGTATCAGGTAATTTCATAAAAGTATGCTAGATTTTTTTTTAAATTTGAGCATAATTTAAGCATTTTATGTGAAAAAATAGGACAAGTATACATTCTAATTCCCATCCCCCCACTTGAATTATTGTTGGTCCCTTGGAATCAAATATAAGGTTTATCAAATTAAACTAATCAGATTCCATAGCAACAAAGTGAGTTTTAAACAAATATATAAACAATATAATGAACAAGTTTAAAACACACAGTAGTACTTTTCAACGTATAGAATTTTATTAGAATCAAATAAAGAATCTATGATACACATTGCTTGCGGAATAGTAAGGTGGTTGAATGACAATTGGGGTGTTATCTCCTTTGAACTTATTCTCTAACCAAAGTTATGAGAATAAAAAAACAAACTTGTTATGACTAAACTGAAGCTTCAACTTTCAGTAGTACGAGTCAGTTTGTTTGAGAGATAAATGAACTCTTCAATGTGTATCACATTAATTGGAAGAGATAACATTTACTCTGGGAATCCATTTCCTTTTATAGGCAAAGGGATTAGGGTTTACAAGTTTTAACCTAGCTATGTGGCAAGCATTAAATGGGTGGTTGAGCTACATATTAATACACGTTTGCTTTCTAGTACTAGGTACAGTCCTTGAAGGAAAGTTGTTGTACTTCTATACCAACTTTAGAAGTAGCATTTCCCAAGGAGATTGCTTTATTCCTTTTGACATAAAGCAATCTTTTTCCCGCCTTGTAAACCTTCTAGAAGTGAAACACATGTTTCAGCTTCTGTTAAGGAGATAGACAACGTTTAGCTTGGAATTGTCAGCAAAGTTGAACTAAAGCTCTAACCAATAGTCTTTCTTCAGTTTCTGTATCGCTGCATACACTGAAGTGAAGATACTTCCCAATCTTCTATGGAGTTGAAGAGCTGATGCTGAAGGAACTTCAGCGACTAAAGCTGAAAGGCTTTAGTGAC
The DNA here is from genome assembly GCA_026074375.1 of Tanacetum coccineum. NCBI lineage: Eukaryota > Viridiplantae > Streptophyta > Magnoliopsida > Asterales > Asteraceae > Tanacetum > Tanacetum coccineum. The sequence goes on from BQNB010062622.1 coordinate 20,108, forward strand.
TCAAACTGAAAGACTTCAGTTTGAGAAACACTTAGGGGATTTTATGTTTAAATCTACTGAAAGACTGAAGGGCTCAGGAACTGAACCCAACAATCTCCCCTTATTTGAAAATACAAATAGCCTAAGTTAAAATCAAATGTAAGTGAGTAAAACAACTTCTTCTTACACAATTGATATAAATTGAATAACATAAACTGATAACCTTTCATTCTAACTTTCATTACAATACATTTACAAAAGATAAAGTTATTACAAAAGATTTCATTCTACTGCCTTAACTGTTCAATGACTCTCATCTGCTTAAGTGGATTCATGTTTCTCTTATCAATTTTAGTAAGCAGAAGAGAACTAAAAGTCCTGGCATGATCATCAAGCCCTGGACCTTGGTGAAGTCTAAAGAAGATTTCTTGTACAGTATATAACATGGTGTTTGGGAAATCTCTAAAGTCTTTAATGGTAGCAAAATCCTGTCTGTGATGTGAATTGAAAAAATCATACCAATGACAGGTTCATTAAGCACAATACTTGGTAAATGATCTTCATACTGAACTGATGACTTAAGCCTTTTGTTAGCTTTGAAGTAGTCGTGGATGTCATCAGCATGTTTTCTTTTCTTGTTTGCAAGATCATTTAGTTTGTCAAGAGGGTCCTATTTGCCTAGAGGAATATCCAAGTTTATGCCTAGTTCTGCTTTAGTTGCGTGAATGTAGTCCATTCTTTTTCCTATCTGTTTGTAGATGACTTCCCATCATTTCCAATTCTTTTTGGACATGCTTCCATCACTTCTCTCCATTCGCCAAGGTGCAGATCACTGGCTTTGAAATTGGGAATAATTTCACTTGTACCATCCTCTTTGTACACTTTGAGTGTAATTGGACCCTTTCTGGTCAAGACATCACAGTTGGTGATTCTTGATGCTGCTCTTTTATTCAGCATTTTGTCACAGTATTTTTCATACTGTAACATGTCATTGTAGTACTTGTTCACCACCTCTAAACCAAGAAGATCAATTAATTCTTCTTTCCTTATTTCACCTTCACATCTGGCAGCTTCATTTTTTGCTTCCTCCTCTATTTTCTTTTGTGCACTGATTTATTCTTTGGTTAAATGGACATGTTCTTCACCTTCAGTGACAAAGTCAAACTTTTTTAGTTCCTTTTTCTTAGAGGATTCAACTATGGAACCAGGCACGTGTGTTGTCTCATCATTAGAATTAGTTTTTGTACTCTCTTCTTCAACATCCTCTAAAGACATAGCCTTTTTGCCCTTGTCTTTCTTGATATGCTCCCCTTAGTTTGAGAGGAGTCTTTTGGTGCTCTTTGAGGGAAGGGAGATTGCATTTGAGTTGTGGTTGTGATGATTGTTAGAATAAGTGGTGGTGTTGTCTTTTCAGGTTGTGTTTTGTTCAGGTTTACTTATTCAGCTCTTCTTTGAAAAAGCTAGGATATTATAGCTTGATTTGTGTTCTTCTCCCCCTCAGCAGGCATAGTGTTAGCTTGGCCTACTAAAGGAACACTTTTATCTCCAGCTTTTGATAATGCAGAGACTAAAACCTGAGCAAACTTGTTCAAAGCTTTAGTGAAATGTGACAAGATACCTGGAAGAGCATCCAAGGTCTTTAGCTTAGCTTGAACTGTTGCAACCTATTCTAGCAAAGAAAGAAATTCCTATGGAAGTTCCCACTTAAGAGTCTTTAGTTCAGCGACTTAAGATGTAAGACTGGTGACAGTCTTTGTAAAGTTCTCTAGTTTGGTAGGAATTTCTTTCAACTCTCATGAAAGCTTAATTTCTAAGTTGTGAACTTGATTCTTTAACCCTTGTACTTCTCCAGTGAGTTCATTAATGTCCTTAAGCTTAGTTGATAGTGAGCTGCTGAAGTCATTAGTAGATAGGATATTTAAGAGTTTAGATTTATGGACTTTACCAGCAGCTCTTTGAGTTGTTCCATATTGGAAAAGGAGGGTTAAGGTTTAAGGAGAGTAGCTTCAGCTTTATTCTTTTCTAGCTCCAGTTTATGCTTTTGAGACTGGAGAATGAGAACCTGGTTGGTAAGCTCCTGAATTAGAGAAGACTTTGGAGATGAAGACTTAGGAACTAAAGTATCTTTAGTTTCAACATTTTTAGTGGCATGAATTTCATCATTCCCCTCTTCATCACTTTCCTCTATAATAATGACAGGATCATCTTCAGGTGAATCCAGGTCTTTGAAGCTTGGCTGAACATTAGACACCAATTTTTCTAGATCTTCTAACTTGATTGTGCTAAAGGATTCTTCTTCCTCAACTTGTTTAGCAAATGAGCTGGCCCCTTTTCCTGTTAAAGGTTGAGTGAGGACAGTGTCCAACCCATCACTAACAGATTTGGTTTGGTCTACAAGAACATGTAGGTCAGTACCTGCAAATAAGTGATCATATGAAGTGTTTTTGGTTCCTTTATTTATACCCTGTTGTTAAGGTACAAAATCACTAGGAGCAGAATTTCCAAGATCAGCTTCAGCTATGGAAACTGCTGAAGCATCATTTCCTGATGCAGACTTAGAGTGAATAATGAAAGTTGCTGTATAAATAGGCTCAGTTAAATTAAATGCTAACATACCACTACTAAGCTCAGGGTTGGCTCTTGCTTCACTGGTGACCCATAAAGAGGTTGGGCCAACAGTTGCTTGCTGGTCCTCTTTATGCATTCCAGGATCCACATAGGTAGAAACTAGAGGCTGGCTTAGGTTTGAGTCCATGGCCGAGTTGGACTCTTTTTTTCTTAGAATGGCTAGTTTTGGAACCAGTGGGTGCCGTAGAGGACCCACCTTTTGTTGCCTCTTTGCTGGACACAAAGGTTTGTTTTGAAGAAGATTGCTTCTTGTGTCCAGGTTAAGCTCTAGGCTTTGTGCCTTGGGGAACCCTCTCAGCAATGGAAGAGGGTTTGGGAGCTTTAAATGCCACAGGCTTATTTGCATTGCAAATAGCCAACATGTGGGCTGTGAAGGGAGGTTCTTCAGGTTGGTTGGGCTTCAGTGCCTAATTGTTGACACTGAAGACTTGAGTGGGGTATTGTGTGACCTCATCATCCCCATATCCTTCCTTTATTTTGTGCATTATCAACAGGGAGATAAATCGAGTGTAGGGAACAACCTTTTCCCTTTGTTTCTTCTTCATCTTGAGAATGATGTCCTCCTAAAATATGTTTGCATAGTCTATGTTAATGCCATTGGCTCCTATATAGTATAATGGCATCTTTGTTTATGATTTGATCAAATCCCCTAGTTTTACCCCTTAAACACTGGATGATTTGTGCCATTAGCAACCTCCACCTAGGAGGAAGGAGACTCTTCTTGAGAGTACCTTTTGCTGAAACATCTTCCCCATACCCAATTGTTGGGAACTACTGTCTAACAACATCAATTGATGGCGGTGCAACATATTCACTATAGTAAGCTAGGTAGTGTGAACCTATGGCATTCCTAAAGGTGTTTACCCCTACTTCTCCAAAAATACCACCAGTGGGGATTGAGAAGGAAACCTTAGAGTTCTCTAAAGCAGTGGCCGAGTACCAGAATTCATCCAGGTATTCCTTATACATGTCAGAAGATCTAGTAAATGGTTTTCTAAGGCAACATTTGGAAATGAAATCAGAAACACATTTAAAATAATCTTTGTTATTGTGTTATGGGTAGAGAAGAGCAACCTCATTGTTTATGTTGAGGATGATGTCTTCAAGATTGAAGCTAACTTGTTTGGCAGCAACAAAGGGTTGTTCTTGTTGTGGAGGAATCTGTTCTTGGTTTGCCATTTGAGGGATTAGGGTTTTGATGATTTGATTTGTTTTTGGGTTTTACTGTGTGTGTTCTTGGTGAAAGGATTTGTGTTTTATAAGAAGCGATTTGTGAATCGGTGAAATGGGTTTATCTGATTGGTTGATTTTTTACTACCTTTTAAGGGTTTGTTTGTGACCAAGTAGAAGTTGTGGGTTTGTGAGAAGTTTTAGGGTTTGTTTTTAACATGTGTACTAAACTTTGTAATTAATGAAAGTCAGCAAAGCATGTATCTGACACCTAGAACAGTGAACAGCCGTCTGTGCACTGTTAAAGTAGGTGAGAGAAAAAGGTGAGGTCATCTTAACGTTTGAAAATTCATCATTTTATCAAAACATTTTTTTAATTAGTTAACTTCTTTTGTAAGAAATCGCTTAAAAAAATTATTTTAATTTTAAAAATAAATTTTTTAAATGGCCTGTTGATTGATTTAAAGAAGCTGAACTAGGTTCAGGTTCAGTGTTTATGTCATGCTGAACTGATTATTGTAATCTTCACCATCATCAGTCGTTTAGCAAAGGCGACAAAATCACAAGTGCTCATACAAATCCATTGAAGAAATCTCATTTCACACAAAAGATGAACTAGAGAGAGAAAGTAGAGAGAGAAAGGAAAAAAAGGGAAAAATGGATGGTTGATTAAACAAAGTGGGAAAATTACAAAGAGAACCAACACCCTCTCCATGTGTGGAGAGGGTATTTATACTTACATAAGGTGGACATGGGCCTTGGTTACATGGGCTTTCCATGGACCTTGGACTAGTTACCTATGTAAGTTTCCAAATATTACTTGACGAGCTATCTACCGATATCTATGAAGTGACCGAGACTTTTCTAGGAATTTCGTATTCCTAACAATCTCCCCCTAAGGGAGGTCACTTCATGTTACAAAAACTAAAACCTATCATACTATGAAGGTCTTCATTCTTGTGCTCGCAGACTTCTTTTTTTTCTTATCTTGTAAACATGATGTAGTGATATTTGACTTTAGGCTTGAGCTTGTTCCTTATCTTGACTTGTATGTGAATATGTGATCTTGAACACCTTGAGATCATCAACCAAGCATAATCTCGTTTCGCCATCTTGTTAACTTTGCCATCTTGTGAACTTGTGATTGTTGGACCGACATGCTCATACCTTACTTGATTTGTTGACTTGAAAAGCTTTAATGTTGCATCTTTCTTGAAATTCTTTAACTTTAACACTTCGTCACTTCGAGAAAGACGTTCGGTATCAGAGTGACGGAAACTTCTTTGAAATTCTTTGACTTTAATACATCGTCACTTCAAGAAAGACGTACGGTATCAGAGTAGCGGAAGTCTTGAAACATGTACTTGAGCTTTCATGATGTCTTTATGTTTGTCGGTCGGGTATGAGCATGTGGCTATGGATCTTGTGAGCCAGCTGGAATCAGGAACCTCCACCACCATCTTTAAATAGCCTGCATAAAACAGTTAGCAATAAAGCGGGGGGACGAATATGGCTTTGTCATTCGCCCAGGTTTGGTTGGAGTAACCTTCAAATCCGTGAGGATCGACCTGTGATCAGATAGATTCAATTTAAGAAGAATCTTCTTGACAGGATTTCCAGCTGTAGTATTGAATCTTTCTAACACATAAGTATTAGATTCATCGTACTCAGCATGTTCTCATTATCGGAACGTCTCAAAGCAGACAGCACGATAAGAGTGAACCAGTGAGTTACTATCTCACCGATTGATATAGAAAATTGATTTGAAAATCAATCGGTGTATCACTTACAAAATTGTTTTTGTGACACACCGAGAGTGTTAATCATTTCAAAAATTCATTAACAACCGTTGATCCATTTCCTGGAACAAGTTTGATTCTTATAGAATCGCACCATCGTTTCTTTCCAGTTGTCACAAGTTTGATTCATAAAGAATCGCACAAGTTACCTACCATGAGCTTGTTTGATGTTGGCTCAAGCAGGATTTCCATCTTCATTGTGAATACCTAAGTATCACTCGGATGTTCTGGCAAAATCACAAGGATCTTGCGTAGGACTCTAATGATATTACTTGATATTCACATTGTGTGAGATAACAAGCTAAATTATGACAAGTGTCCTAATGAGATTAATGGATGATCTCTTTTGGCTCTAGACTCAATAGTGCACTTTTAATTTTAGTGATCGGAGGCTGGAGCACCTTTTTCAATATTAACTAACTCGGATGAGAAAGTCAATAGAAATGAGTGTAACGTCCGAGAGTTTGAACAAAGTCTTTTTCTGACTTTGAGTAAGCTTGGGAGGGGTTTGTGCATACGCACAGGGTCCATGACGTCTTCAATGTTAAACAGACAACACTGGAAGTGTACTGACAGCATATTTATTGACCCATTTCTGCCTAAGTGTATGGAGGGCTTCTTTCTTTTCACCCTTTATCCTTACATTTCTTTTTCATTCTTCAACCCCTTCAATGCTTACCGAGACTTCATAACTAACACCTTGTTGGGTTTGTTCCAGTGTTAGCTCCATCTCAGTCGGCATTATTCCCTTTTCTCAACTTTTCCTCCTTTTTAATCATACCTTAAGGAATTCTACACTAACTAGTGGATAACCTGGTAGAATCCCCTCCGGTTCTGGCTGGACATGGGATCTGAAAACCTAAGCCTAACCGCCTTATAACTTCATATTTTAAAGAACATGGTCAGACTTGTGGGTATTTCATCACATCCTTCCAAAAACATTGAAATTTCAATCAAATTGTTTGATATAAAATATCAAAACAATACACTTTGAGAGTTTTTTCGATCAATCACTTAAAAGCTCCCCCCTTAACATTTGCATCGTAATCGTAGTACATTCTAGGTATGGAGTGCATTGAAGTCCATTTATTTGATCACTTCGTCATATTTATTAAAAGTCCAGGTATCACAATTTCCCCCTAATCCAAAAAAGTATCCCTTGAATCTTGGATATCAAATATTACCGGTCGTGAACACAATGAGATATGAGCAAAAAAGCAATTGGGAACATGTTATTGCTCCCCCTCAACTTTTGAGGGTTTATAAGATGATGCCGAGTACAAGTATTTGAAAGATTTTGAATTTACTAAGAAATTCTTTAAAAATTTTGTACTCGAGCACTCTTTCTTAATCAACAATAAAAGTCTACACTACTACAATCACATTGATTTATTATACGAGGTTTGACCTGAATGATGAGAACATCATATGATAGAATCATATGGTTCTTTTGACGCAGCCGTAGGTCTCCTTCGAACAATTTTCCACCAACGAACTTTTCCAAACTCCTCATTAACCTACTTTCTTTCAAGAGGTTGTTAATCTGATCTTTCTCTGTCCAAGCACTCTTCAGCGTTGCTTTAACTTTCTTTCCAAGTTATGAAAGTCTTTGCATCAAACTTCGAGGATAGAACAGATTCAGATACATATGTAACTTGAGCTTGTGAGGTTGGTGATGTCGGTGTTGATGTTGTCTTAGCTTCCCCCTAAACCAGCAATCCTTTCTTGAGTAGATTCAGAACTTTCTTTTAAGCCGCATCAAGCAGTCTTAATGTATAAATCCCAGATATCCGAAGTACACAGTTAACCCTTTCAAGAATTTGTTACCGCAACACCAAAGACAATTAAGTCCCGGATGAGCGCATTTCTCTTTTCAGGATAGTCATGATATAAATTGTAACACCAAAGTCAACTAAGTCCCGGATATCACAATTATTCCTTCTTAAGTAGTCGAAATGGAAACACCTAAGTCAATTAAGTCCCAAATGTAGACATTTCTTCCTGCAGGATACTGACTATTTAAAGGAATCATCATACCTATGTGTACCTCTTTTATCAAATATTTCTACTTCTTTTAAGAATAAGCTTAGGGATTGACCGTTTGAGGAAGCATTTATTGAATCAGCAAGAACTTTTCTCACATTTTAAATAATTATACTCCAAACACTTCCCCCTGGGGACTCAAATGATGCATACTGGCTAATGAGGAGATGTCTCTTCCTACATGTGATTGAAATAGTGCACCCGAAAGATTCAACACAGCCTAAAATCAAAAGAAGCTAACCTCAAAAGACAAAAAGAAGCTAACCTCAAAAGAAGGCTAAGGACACTATCAAGTATACATCTACTCCTTCCCCCTTGCTAGTTTTGACATGTCGAAATCAGCAAAACCTTATACGCATACATATTCGAGATTGTGTTTGAAGAATTGATAAGCTTAAATCTATTCCGTGAGAATTAACTTCAAGGCATTTAAAACTATGAAAGTATTTCCAAGCATTCCTAAGTCTTTTACAAACTATGAGGTGTTGGCAATATTGATCGTCTGTAGTTTAAAGCCTGAATTCACTAAGTCTCTAAGTCCATAAAGATTTAAACAAATGACATCTAAAGCACTTGAAGTTAATATAAATTAACCCCCTTTGAAATTGTTATCCGTCATTAGCCAAAACTTTATCCATTATTTCATGACTTATTTTGAAAGACCATTTTACAAGATTGTTTGATGACGATTTCTCCCCCTCAAATAATGACCCGTTTTCTATTTAAAGAGCTGTTGTCATTGTTTGAGAAGTCGAATTGTCTTTGAAAAATCTTTTTGTGATTACTGAAAACACTGATTCATTATGAAGACAACTTTTTACCAACAAAAATAAGATTTCTCTTATTTTAACACATAAGCGCACTGAGACGTACACTTATGGAATATAGGAAGCACGGGTTGTGATGCAAAGTAATCACAAGCCTTTGCATGGTCATAAAGTAGACCATGCCCGAGAATAAATTCCCGTTGAGAGGACAAGTTTTCTTTTTGAAATACTTGCCTTTAAGATGATGACCGGGTTGCTATCTGAAATAATAGCAAGCCATATGACATGTTTTGAAAAACATTTGAACTTTTGCACGAACTTTATTTATGTCCACGTGTCTTTATTGAAAGACATTTCTAGGGACGTAAATATTATCGTTTGCAAAAGACATGCCATTGAAAAACTTCTAATAAAAATCTTTTTGGTTTTTCTGATTTTATATTTTTCTCTTTTGTTTTTATAAAATTTTATAAAACCAAAAATAAAAAAATAAAAAAAAAAATTTGTGTTTGTTTTTATGATTTTAAGTATTTACTTAGGATACAAGAAGATTTCTCTTCTTTTAAAGATAAAGCGCACTGAAGCGTACACTCTTATTTTCTTTGAGGAGCGGGGCCTGAAGTGTTGTCTACAGACACCATAATCATGAAGCACGGGTGTTGATCTGAAGTAATCAACAGCTATTTTCCTTGTTCATCATACATAAATTCCTGGAACCCTTGGTTTCTGATATATCATTTTTTTCAGCAAACAAACTCCGAGTCTTTCCTTTTCAGGATTGCAAAATGTACCTGCACTTAAGTTAAGAGTACCTGCACTGACATTGAGAGTTTGATCGCATTTATAAGGGTTAGTGATATAATCATTTGAACCATTTGGGAGTTCACAATCAACCTTTGTTGTGCTAGATGTGAATGTCTTTCCAGTTGGAACCCACTTAAGACCAGCAGTGTTAAAAATTCTACCCGTCGGTATCCACCTAAGGTAAGATCTAGGAGTGTTTGTTTTCTCATGCACAGCGGAAGACTTATTGGGAGAAAAACTATGTCCTGTAACGATCTTCCTACCAGGTTTCTGAGTATGACTCGTTGGATCTACGGGTTTGTTACTGTTTCTAGTCTTATTGGGTTGAATCTTAGCACGAGAATTCACTTCTTTCAGGAATTTTGTTATACAGGCATCATGATTTGCATTAAAGACACACTTTTGACAAGTTGAGCACACAAAGTGTTTGAAGTCAGAGAAAGGACTAGAATTCCTAGAGTGATCTGCTTTTGGCATAACAGTTGTCGTTGGGCAACTACTCTTAGATGTTGGCAAAACCCTAGATGTTTGATTATTGCTCCTAGGTTTTGATTTGCAACTCTTAGTAGTGTTTTGTGATTTAGCAGATGGCATTACACTAGTTGTTGACTTTCTATCTCTTTCTTGTGTCTTTTTCTTAGCTTCCTCTAGATAGTAATTATGAACCATGTCATTTGAACTAAATCTTGGCATGTTCTTAGAACTATTCCTAGATGAGCTAGATGCAATCATATGATTAGGTTTTGCAAAAGCAGATTCTCTTCCCTTAGGCAAATAATGTTGAGTGACTGGTTTTGACAAAACGTTATTCACATCAACTTGGGAGGCAAACCGTGGTTTTGAAAAATTAGGTCGTTCAGATTTAAACGCATTCGGTTGTCTAACAACTGATTGGTTTCTGGGTGGTTGTAAAACCGGTTTCCCCAAGATTGATGGTTTTGCAAACTTAGTATCCACGCTATTTCCTTTTAACTTTCTTAATTCGTTTTTCAACGCTACATTCGCAAAAACCTTTTCCTGAATCATCTACTTTTACTTCAGCCATTGAAATTAGCAAGCAAGTATGTTTGATCTGTTCTGTAGTCTTTAGATCTCGTGATTTTAATGAATCATAGCAAAACTTTGTAATGCGTTTTAAATCCATTTTCCTTACGTAAAATGAAGCCACACTATGATTCTAATCGATGTTCATGTTTCAATAATCAAATTCCTTTTCAATCTTAGCTTTATTACTTGTTTCATTCAAATATGTACCATGTTTGCCCTGATTTTAAAGATTGATGTTGATATTAGAGTTCGCGGAGCAATGCAATGTGCTTCATTCTGAAAATGTCTTTTGAAATTGGGCAACTGTCTCTTTTTGAGCAAAATATTGTCAAACTCGAGATGAATTGATTTGAGTATTCAGTTGTCTGTATCGAGGTGAGGAAAACAAGCGTAGGACTTAACTTGACATGTTTAAGATACTTGTCCAACCCTACCTTCAACAATGATTCAGGTTGCTCAGTAGCAGTTGCTCTATAAGCAAAGATCATTGTATTCATCATCAATTGTACCTCAGCCATCGTCTTCGTCATAAATGGGTCTGAATATCTGCATCATCATTATCATTACCATTCCCACTGACCTGCAGCTATCACTTGCACTGTTATCTGTCCTAATCATTCTGTGACAACCAAATCACCATCCAATGCTTTACCCGTATCATCTTACACTCTTACTCTCTTTGCGTCAGCATTTTCTTTATTCATCCCTTCTTTCATACTGTCTTTATGACTGTTCTTTCAGCAACGGACTTCTTAACATTACCCAGTGTTGGAGTAGTGTATCTCTGAATGTGAAACTCGAGTCCAGTGTAGTCCAACAAAGTACAGTCTGGCATTGACTGTCATAGTCCAAAGTAAACGTTTGAATTATGAACTTCTGGAACTGGTTGTTTACCACCCAAAAGGCTGCCATGGATCCATCTTCTTGAAATTCATCTTTGTCAAGTTGCTTTTGTAGTTGATCTACGTTAAGGAGCATTGTACTTGTGAAAGTATCAACATCTTGACCAAAGAGTGACATGAATTCCCGTCTGAATGCCATGTTTTCGACGTAGTGCCTTTATCAGCTTTTTTGAAAGAACTAGAAGGTTATGAATGAAGAGATCGAAAATATGCCCATGCATCGTTCTTTGCTTTTTGACATCTTGTATTTGATTGCATGCACAACTTTTAGTTTCAAGAATTCAAGGCTGCATTCCCGTTACAATTTGCTGGATGCAGTCTCTGAATTACTGTCTTCTTTCTCAGAACAAGTGTTTTGTATGACAACTAAATCAACTTTCAATAAATCAACATGCAATGCTGGAATTGTATGTGAATGATCTTCTTGTGTTTGCATCGACTTCTTTTGTTTCAAACAATTGTTGGCGTTCGTTTTGATGAAAATTAACTCGAGCATGTATTTCCGAGGGAATCCAAGTTAAAGATCTTGCATCGTAAAATGATTAGAGCATCATATCTTGTATAATTCTGCATACGCGCTTTTAATTCTGAATTGAAACATTTTCAAACGTTGTTCTGAGATCAGTCAAAGTAGTTGTGCAATCAGTCCTAGAAAGTATACTCTTAAGTACAACGTTTGTATCTAGTAATCCAAGTCATTAGAGGAACTTTTCTCTTGAAGATAGGCATCGTGCCATAATCTTGTAAAGTTTCTGAGAGAAACTTAAATAGAGACTTGATTTCTTTAAGACTGTGCACGCATCTACTTCTTGAAAGTTGTGTCTTCTCTTGAATGTTAGAATTTGAACACGAAGAAACTGTGACATTCTGAAGAACACTTGATGTTTGAGTTTGCAAATTGGTATTTGAATTTGACATGTTGATGAAGTTGTTGTAAATGGATAACGATCTAATGTTATGAAGTGATTGATTGTGGTTTTAAAATGAATAACGTCACGGGATTTTACAAGATCTTTGATTCAAAGCAGAAAAGAATCGTATCTTTTCCGCGGGATTTTACAAAATCCAAGAAGAAACCGTGAATGAAATCAATTAATTGACATTTCTCAAGTATGATTAAGTTGGGATGTTGTTTGATTGGTTGTGTTTGTTGTGTTGAGTAATTGTCCATTTAGTCCAATTTAAAGTCCAAAAATGAAAACGTCAATATCTCATAGTAAAAAAACGATCCTTTTTGGGCCTTGGAAAATCCTTAACCAGCTAAAGGGTGGTTACAGCGTGATCCGTCTCGTTTTTCTCTTCGATTTGAGAGGTCACGGGCCTAAAACGGACTTACGGATCAAAAGTTATCGCAGTTTTACTAAAACCCTTTTCTTCACACAAAACGCAGTGACACCAAAACGCAATGACACCAAAACGCAATGACACCAAAACGCAGTGACTTTGGTCAAAACGCAATGAATCTTGGTCAAAACGCAATGAAATTTTGGCAAAACGCAACGACTTTTGTCAAAACGCAACGACTTTTGTCAAAACGCAACGACTTTTGTCAAAACGCAACGACTTTTGTCAAAACGCAACGACTTTTGTCAAAACGCAACGACTTTTGTCAAAACGCAATGAGAAAATTTTTTATTCCAAAACGCACTGAAATTTCTTCATAACGCAACCTGCATCAAAACGCAGCATGAAAATACCAAAACCAACAGAAGAATAGTTAACAAAACTCAACGAAGAACACCCTTCATTACTCAAATACGCACCAAGAAAAAACTTCGAATTGTCTTGTAATCTACGAAAAATGATGTTTAAAACTAACAATAATGGATTCTTGGGGTTGTTCTATCATACGAAAGTACAGGTCTATAACAGCTTAACCACAAACAAAAACTAAAATCTTGATTTTAGGCTTACTTTTTTCGAAAAAATAAGAAAGAAAAATTCAAAAAATCAACACCACGAAATCAATACACCCTGGGTTAGGCTCGGAATGCCACAATTTATCCCCCATGTATTTAACCAGGTACCACACTAATTCTTTACCAATTTGCTAGAAAATAAGATAGATTATATAGAGAGAGAAATAAAAGAAAGAAAATTTAGATTAAGAGAGAAGTGGTGAGTTTGACAAGTTATGGGGAAAATAACTAACACACTTCACCAGTGTGTGAAGGGGTATTTATCAACCCAAGGCACTGGCCTTTCAAAATGGGCCTGGCTTAATTCGTACGAAAAAGAACCAAACAATTAAACGACACACCAAACCACAACATCAAAAAACCATAAGTCTTATTTTATCGGATCGATTCCGGTATTAAAACATTCTCATGTCGGGCAAAAGTATACATGACCGGGTTTATTACTTGGACGGGCCGTGATTATGACTAATCTATTGTGCCCAATATCCGTTAACACACAACAACACAACAAACACGATTCATAACACTAAAAACGATCCGAATAAGATTCACTTAAACGTCAAACGGCTAAGGATTCGGACTTTAATGTCAAGTGATCACGGAGTTTTATTTTGGTATCCCTTATTTGAGTTTGAAGTGGGTTTCACGAAGGCGTCTACTTATTTCATATCCGAGGATTCCTTCTCCTTTCTACTTCTTTTCTTCAAATCCAATCTATCGATTGATGACTTGCTTGAACGTATACAGTTATGATTGAGTCTTGAATTGTCTAGTAATACCCGATGTAAGGAGTTACATTGTAGTACTCACGGGTTATTGCTATCACTTAAAGGAGTTACATTGTAAGCTCATGTCCCACTATGCAGATGCATATGAGATTTCACAAGCGGTGTTGTACTTTTTATATACTTTTGATGTTTGGTATAAGGTACTTAGAGAGCTTTCTCTACACCGTTCTTACAATCATCAACTGTGGCAATGTAAGTAACAAATTTGGGGAATGTTACTTCACTTTCAAGTTTGGTATATCGGGTTTACTTCACCAATTGATACACAAGGAAAACAGGCAATAAGCCGACAAATACGTAGGTTGGAAAGTTAGCCAAAAGTAAAAGGTTTGAGATGTAAATCATCAATTCTCACGGATATTTGAAGACACATAACTCAATGCTACTTCACAGTCTAAGCAACCCACTTTCAAAGTTTCTTCAATGTCTATTCTTAAATTTTCAAAATAGTTGCTATTGACAAAGAACTTCTCGAGTATATGGTCGTACACGTCAATGATGCTTCAAGAGAGTTCGAAACCATCATGGGGGAAAACGTGTACTTTGATACTTTGACGTAATCAGGTCAACTTCCAGGGAAGTAGTTTATACTACTTTGCTTAGTATGGTTTATGTGAAGTATTCTACAAGCGTGAGAAGATTTATTGCTGATTTCTCCATGTTCCCCCAAACAGATATTCAACAAGACCAAATGTCATGATACAGTATAGAAGCAGTATTAGTTGGTGTGGTTGACTGTTTCTTCTACAAAATTCTGTTGTGCACTTTAAATGTCAATGTTAGAAGATCATTCAAGCTACATCAAAGTCTCAGAATCTGCTCAAGATACGGATGTTGGTTTGGGGGGAAGCTGATTCAGAAACTTCGCCAAAAAGGAGTCTATGAAGAAAGCTTTTAAAGACATGCTGCATGATTTGGGGGGAAGTTAATCCAACTCATGCATACTACAATGGTTCCAGAACAAGTCAAGACAAAGAAGATCCAAGCTGGAGTACAAGTATCAAGACTAGAAGACAAAGACGTCATCTTCAGCATTGGAAGCGCCTTGGATGTCATTTTATTTTGTTGTATTTGTACTTGATAGGAACATTGTAAGTAATTCCGTATGCCCACATATTGGGGGAAGATTTTTAGACTAAAATATGTCGGCTAATACAGAATTACATTAGTTTATATTAGCCAGACACACAGGGACTAGAAATGTCAAGTGTAGTAAGTAGATTGTGTCCCGGGCTATATATCCCCTCCATACTTCCATGGAGGGGTGAGGATTCATTTTACTTGTAATAAGGTGTGTGTGTTTCTCTCTCTAGAATACACACATCTTTCCTTTCCCTCACTAAATAATATGGCTAAACATTTGTTCAATCCTCCCCGACCTCCGGATCATGTCTTTTGTTATGTGAAATCTTTAGGGATAACAATCGCTTATCTTCATATATTAAATTCATTTCATCTAAAGAATACTTAGCGTCGTGCTTTTCCTCGTGCTCTTCCTCGTTCAAGACAGACATGTAGTCATCCGCAAATTCACAATCCTGAAATAGTTTACTTATATAATTAGCAACATAAAAGGATTATAAATGAAGAAGGTAATTTAAAATTTAAATATATATATACATACATGAACATGAATATCAGCTGTGGGATGGTGATTCAGTGCAGCTACAGAACGATCAACAACATTATCATGTTTGTTAGCCTTAATTATATTAAGTCAAACAAGAATGTTATCGGTCTTAGAAAGTCAAACTAGGTCTTGTATTGTAATAGGCTAGTCGGGTTCAACGGGCTTGGATTGTAATCTAATATTGTCTGTGTTTCGGGCTCAAAGCCCAAGTTAAACCAAGCCCGACCCATTTAGAAAGCCCAAGTGACTAGCTAGCAAGGCATGGGTATAAATATCCCTTCACCACACTTGGTGAAGAGTGTTGGTTACATTTTCATTCATTTTGTAACTTATCATTTTTCTCTAATCTTCCTTTCTTGTTTCTCTCTCTACTTTCTCTCTCTAAGTTTTCTTATTATTTTCTAGCATATTGGTAAAGATTA
>BQNB010062623.1:0-36005 GCA_026074375.1 Tanacetum coccineum
CAAGAGTTCCAGTAAGATTGGTGTTCCTGTTGGGATTACTAGCACTTGCCATGGCAGCAGTCTGTGCTTCCAGGGCTGCAGTAAAATCAGCAATCAGTTGCCGGATGGCATCCAAAGTTATGGCTGGTGTTTCGGATGTTGACGTCCTTTTGGGAGGCATTCTATCAACATAAGAGAACATGTAGTAAGAATGACATCACAAGTTTAGAAAGGTAATATTTAAAAGAAAATGTGATGCTTAAAATGCTTAAAGAGAAATGCTTATTTTTGAATTTTAAGCACTTAGGGGTTATGGTATGATTCATGAAGACGGAGATAATGATGCAATTGGTGGAAATGATGATGAAAGAGCGATAAGTTGGAAACAATAAGATACGAAACGGGATTGCCTTTATAAATAACTTGCCTTCTTACTGTACATAGTCAAGATTTGACAAGCGTTTTTATTTATACCACACATCCCGTGGCTAGGATAAAGTTATAAATAGCTTGATGATTTTGATCCGGTAGATGACATCCTAAAGATCTTCCTGATTTGTTTGGTGACGAGCTTGGATTTTCTCAATGATTTGTTCAAGATCGGAAATTCTGTAGTGAGCAAAGGCAATCTTATCCTTTTGCCCTAACCGCTTCTTTTGAAGTTTGATAATCTGAGTACGGATTTCCTTGAGTTCAGTCTTTAGTTCGTTACCATTAATACGTCCTTCTTCCATTCTCTCAATGCGGTGAAGATAGAGTTCATCTAAATAATTCAAGATATCTTCAACTTGTTTCTCATGATGTTTCAGATACATCTTATCTGAACATTTTCCTATTTCAAATACTTGAGGTGGGGTAGAAGTAGAAACTGAGAAGGATGGTGATACCAAATTACAAGTTTGATTCCGAGATGAATTAGATAACGTAGTTGAGGAAGAAGATGGGGAATGGATTTGCTTCTTAGGTGGTAATAGTTCTTCAGGAACAAAGAAATATCGGGGATCAAATAGTAGTGATGGTGGTAATATCGGAGATAGAGTCAAAATAGCTGGTGAAGTAATAGGATCTGGTGATGAAATAGGTAATTCCTTAGCATAAAATGCTTGTACGTCCTTCAAACAAGGATTATTGTAGAAAGATGAAATTACTGGTGGGATCATATTATCTTTAGAATTTTCCGAAGAGTTAAAAGAACTGCTTCCTGATGAAGCTGGGAAATAATTCAGAATGTTCGTAGAGGAAAAAGTATCCTCAATATCGGAAGTAGAGCGATTGGGAGAAGACATCGTTCTAATAACAACCTAATTTGTAAATAACATAAGTTATTTATAATAGTATAATAGATATGTATATTTACATACTTGTTCCGGAATGTAGTGGCACGGAGGACTTTGATGGCTGAAAAAGAAATGTGGTTATAGTTAAGGTTTTGACCTTGTTCTCTATAACCATGGTGCTGATACCAATCTGTAACACCCCCATTTTTACAATATAGCAGCGGAAGCTAATCTGGGGTATTACTTCATGGATACAACAATCATAATCATAGAAAACAACTTTAAAAGAGACGTTGTTGGAAAAATTTAGTTATCATTCATTATAATCAGAGTTTTTACAAAATGCAGGTCCCAAAATCTAGAAACATAAAATGTGAATGATAACAAGTTTTAGCCATCTTCATGTCCATGCCACTCCGTGCTATAAGTTGCTCAATTACCTGAGATAAACATGCATAAAAAGGGTCAACACAAAGGATAAGTGAAATTCATAGGTTTGAAATGTAATAGTTAGATACAAGTTATCATAATTGGAAATGTTGGTATTGCAGGAATAATCGTTATGAAGAACATTATTGTCATAGACATGGAGATCAGTATTTTATCGATAGAGAACAGTATTATCGTGGAAAACAGTGGAATTTTATATGGTTGAATGCAAGTCTATATATGGTAATAATTGAAACACGTATTACACATTATCATGAAAATCAGGTAACATTATTATTGCACCTAAGCTCATGACACCAATACATTAACAGGGAAAATCACCGTAGTGACATTGGTTGAGGAACAGATGTCCTCGTGGAAAGGTAACTTGCCAAGGTTATATTCTTGGACAAATATTATGTGTTTGGCTACCTGACTATACCAACGGGAGCCGTCACCCCCAATAGATCTATTTTAATCAGTCGAGCTTCAACTGGCTAATGCATGAATTTTATGATTCATGATATGGGATAAATAATGGACAATAGAAGCTATTAGGCAATAATTTATCTGGATAGCATACATTTAGAAAGCACTTGATTCTATGGTTTATATTAAGGTATACAGTTTATTAAAGTATTCAAAAGATTGAAATATGAGGTTATGAATTCATTAAGTCTTTGAAAAGTAATCACATTGTTATGAGTATATAAAAGAGTTTGTAACAAGCATGTATCCCCCTCGCGGGTTTATAAAACATTCAAAAGATTGAAAGGTGAGGCTATGAACTCACCTGGTAGGTAGATGTAATAAATATTCTGAAATGAAAGCTGACGACCTTATCACATTTAACCGGGGAAGTTGAATATAGTAAAAATGATAGTAAATAGCACGTCACTAACCTGAGTGAAATATGTAAGTCTTAGGGAAGATTGTACTTTAGAACTTTGGTTTAAGGTTATGAGTTGGAATGAAGAGTTTGGAATTATTGTATCACCGTCGTGGCCAATCATAATTCAGAAGTCATTCAGTAAACGTTTAAAGGAGCTTGGCACGTTAAATCGTTAAAACCCAAACATCTCAGTCTAGAAACATAAAATACCAGATGAAACCTTTAATCTGAAGCTCCTAGTAATGTGGTACAATATAGCTTGGATGGGATCGGTTTTAGTGTTTTTTTCAATATATGGAAATGTTTAAGCACGGGAAGCGTAAATTAAAGTTTATGTCTTGTAATGTTTTGATGATGTTTTTATATTTTTTTCAAAATGTTACATTTTAGACCTTGGGGTTTGAAAAACTGCAAATAGGTCCTTGGAGTTTGCATTTTTATGACTTTGGTCCTTTAACTTTAAAAGATATACCAAGTAAACCTTGCACTTTGAAAAGTGACATAATAGACCCCTTAGTTGATAACTTTGATAATTCAACATATTCAGCCCTTCTGTATTAATTTCGAAAATTACGATATATACCCTTGCATGGATTATAATAAAAACATGTCCAATTGCATGAAGGCTTATTTTAAATTTCAAAGGATATTTATAAGTTACAGTAAACTAAAATATGATGTTTAACGCACAAACAAAGTTTAAAATAACGATTCGTTATGCTAGGAAGCAAAACGGGTCAAATTAGGGTTTCAAAACGTAAATGCGCGGGTTTTAAGTTCAAATTCCTTCATTAATCAATAAAGTAGTGATTTTAAGATTAGTTAAGCATGCTAGGATAGATTATAACAATAGTTTACAAGTTTAGCTAATAGTTTAAGTAAAAACATGAAATTAGGGTTTCGGGTGTACGGTTTTGGATCAAAATGGAAAATGAGCATGAATTGAGTTATAAATTTAACAAGAGGTATATTTTGGGATTATATGAACATTATAGGGTGTAGTAGCAGAAGTAGAATATCTAGAACTGGGTTGAGCTTCAAGGAGCAAAAATGGTGGAAATCGAGTCGTTTCGGGTAGTATTTCCACTCGTACGCCTTGTATCTCACTCCAAGGGCTTCAATTCTTCAGCTTCGCTTCTGACACTTCTTTAAGACTATGATTACTAAAGGGAGCAAAGGATTGCTGCCTATAAGGGTTATAGACGAGGAGGTGTGGTGCAAGTATGAATGAACACATAGGAGTCCTATTTATACCCATTTGAAGGTATAATGAGTAAGCAAGCTTCATGATCTGTCTTTGGTAACATAGAGTGTCACACCCCAGCCAAGGCGAAAATGCGAGGCATAACATTGAAAGATATTAAAACATTGCACATAGGATTCTTTTTAGAGGAATACTAATTAGTGTAAAAATGCAAAGCGACACATCGTGTCATGTTAACATCCTACAATAAAAAAACCACGACCAAATATGAATGATATGGATTACATCCATACAAGTCTATAATATCAAAAACAAAAGTCTAGAAATCATTATTCAACATATTGCTCAATAAAACGCATAGCAAGATTCTTAGATCTCTTAACATTGTATCTTATGGTTCACTAGCAACTTTCTAACATCAATTTCGATCACCTGAGTTACTTGAAACGATCTAAAAAACACGTCAACATTGGTTGGTGAGATGCCTAGGTTTTAGACTCCACCTCAGAACATTTCAACACAATTCCAACATTACTGTGATAAAGTAAACAGTTGCATGTATCATGAAATACTATCACATACTACAAATCAATCAGCACAATTCAACACAATTCAACATCAATATAGCTCAAACAAAAATAGCTCAACTCAAAAATAGCTCGTCACCCAAGTGGGGAGGTAGCGATCTCCATCTATTCCAATCCAACCCGGCTCAATTGTCAATTCAATTCAACACATAGCCAAGTAATAGCAACACAGACATGCATTTTTAAGCCTAAACCATCAATTCACAGAATAAAACATCAATATCAAGCATAGTTTCCACCCAATGGAAAATTCTTAGTAAAGATAGGGCTATGACACTCACCTGAATGCTAGCTTCCAAAAGATCCACAAAACTTCACAAAATTTACGAACAATTAAACAATATAAACAATATAATAGTTACCCATCAATTAGGCATTCAACCACATATGATATAACCTCAACTATGATGGATGTCTACGCTATCTACCATAGTCCTTTACTTGTTTTTAACATTTATCCACTCTTACATAACTACATTTAGACTTTAAACCATACACTTTGCATTTTTGGTTTTAAGCATAATTTTACACTCGCTTACAGGGAATAAAGCACCACTTAAACATTCTCCATAATTCAAACCAAAATGCACACATGTTCTTATGTGTTTACTAACTACCATGTGATTCCCAATCATTAGTTATATGTGTAACCACCTCAAATAAAATCAAACTTCAAACTATCCTAATTCGGACCTGATCGCACACTAAAAAGTATGACCCTAAAAACCATACTTAGACAATTAACTAGACGATTTCCTTTGGAGGATTTTTAATAGACACATGAAACTTAACTTCTGTAAAAGGGATAAGCTTGTTTCAAATTTTAAGTAGGGGTTTTACCTCCCGGAATTAGACCCAAATATGACCCGTATTTACTGTTTAGACAACTTTTCTTGCGAAAGACATTTGAATGACTTCCCTAACTCAAAATCGTTCGAGGCCAGACTTTTTGGAAAATAGACTCTCTAAACTTATCAAAACTCATAAGATTCATCAAAAATATCATTACCAATATTGAGATATCAACTGAACAACACGACTCAAAATTCTGCTCAAACTTAAATCATGATTTAACGCGAACTAACCCTAACCGATTACACATCTGCTTTCTTAGATAAACCCTCAATCAAACCTAATTAGTTTAATGACATAAAATTCCAGATAACTGAACCCTTAATTAATAAAAACCTAATTAAATTTTTATGATCTAAACTTAAATCCATCCTGTTTAGATTCATAAATTAACATGATAACTAAAAGATTAAAACTAGAATAGAATGATTCCATAATAACTTGATATAAAAAAATTTTTTTCTTTCTTTCTCTGGAGGATTCGGTCGACCAAGGAGAAGGGGGAGAAAAAAATAATGTATTTTCTAATCCTTGTTTTTTTATATAGGCTAATGGATAAACCTTTTCTCAAGTTTGAGCCCACTTAGACATCCACTTTTTTTTTATTTTTTACTATTCCCGTTTTTACTTTATCATAAATAAATTAAAAAAAAAAATTATTTTCTTTCATTATTTTTACTAATAGAACTTGAAGTTTTGATAATTATAAAATCATAAATATCTCAAAACCTTTTTCGCAAAACCTACATTTTCGCTTTCTAAAAATAACTTTTCATTTCATATTCACTTTCTATATATGAAAAGTTTACCAAAAACTCTCATTATTTTACAACTGTATCTTTCACAAATGACACGCCTTCTACCTTTTTAATCCCATCGCCTAGACAACACTTATTAACCAAACAATTCTTTCTCAAAATACTAATTCAATTCCATTATCACTATAAGTGATAAAAATGAAATTTCTCATCTAATAACTATTTCTCTTAACTTAAAATCCTCTAAAAACCTAAACTTATTTAAATTACTAAACAAAAATACGTTTATCGTATAAAGATTACAAATTTACACAAAAACGCTAAATATCAATAATCCATTTCCCTGTCAATCAAAAGTGAACGAAATGAATCAACATATTTTAACTTAATTCAATCCCTTTGAGACGATCACGCTCCATGGATTGATTATCATCTAATATCCACACAACACCATAATACAACACGATAACATATAAAATCACATAAACCGTCGTTGCAACAGACAACGATAAGTCAACACTAATGGTTTGACTAACTGCTCATGTCACGGTTGTTACATAGATGGGTTAGTTAGGGGAGGGTGTTAAAGCTAGAAAATGATGTGTGGAAGTCTAGGAAACTAGCTTTGGTAAGGTGGTTGTCCATTTTGATGCCGCGGCTGAAGTAAGCAAAAAGAGAGGCCATGTGCCTTCATTTTTAACCAAGAAATGGTATAAGCAGGTGGGTAAGCTGCTTAAGGGTTTCTAGAAGAGGTTCACATAAGAATTTTGCACTTGGAATGGTTTAAAATGGGTCAAAATTGATGGTGAAGGGGTTCGGGCTGTTTTGGGGTTCGACTAGGGTTTCACAAGTTTTCAAGCTTTTATTTCGTGTGTACTTGATTAAGGATAGTTAATATATGTAGCCAAGGTCTGATATAGGAAGGATTAACAAAGATTAGCAATTGGTTTGGGTTAAAACGGATTAGAATTGAAGAAATGAGGTCACGGGTTTGATTAGGGCACGTTTAGGGTTTTCTTGACTTTCTTGGTTTATATTTTGCATACTCTTGATTAGGAATGATGGAATACAGATCCTAGAGCTTAAATAAAGTATTATCAATGAAGTTTGATCGTTGGTTTTAGTTAAAACATAGGTTGAATTGAAAGACTAAGCCCATTGCTTTGGAATTAGGGTTCATATAAGGCTTTTAGGGTTTTCTAGCTTTGTAATTCTCGTACATTGTTGAAGCAAGGATGGTTAATGATGGATAAAGGTTTGTAAACTCATTTTATGGGTTTACAATGACTCTTGGTTGCTTACTTGAGAATGAGATGGTCTGAAAATGAGTAAACGGGTCAAAATTACAATTAGGGTACAATTAGGGTTTCCTGGATTTATTTCTTGTGTAATTGAAGTAGAATGATGAAATGATGATGGAATGATGTTTGAAAATGATTGATAATGTTATAAATTAAGTTATTAAAACTTATTTGAGAGTTGGTTTAGGTTTACAATGGACAAAAATGAAGAAATAAGAGTCATGGGTTTAGAAAACTAGCTCGGTTTTAGAGGGGCATTTTGATTTTAGTTTTGAGTGTAAAAAGATGTATGAAAGTTTATGAATAGAATAATTAGGGTTTACACATTGTATATTGAGTGTAGTAGCTTGCACACAAGTGATGGTGAAGAAATTAGAATGAAAATGGAGGTAAAACGGAGAGATCATGCTTAATGACTTGTACATTGAGCTTTTAGAGACTTGTACTTTGATGAAGAGGATTCTTATATTCAAATGAGATGTTATATGCTTGTTACATTGCTTTAGTGGCTGTTGGCATCTCACTTTAGATATTAACCCTTCATGGAATTTAGGGTTTAAAGGTATATGATAACGGTTTAAAGCCCGTTTTGATATAACGTTGCGAATGGTACATTATAGTAATAATGTACTTTGTAATAAGGATATGATGATATTGACTTGACATATTGTGATGTTTACTTGACATATATGAAGATAGGATGGTCATGGATAGGTTGCGTGAGCTCGTCTACTTTTGTTATGACATACTGAGATATATAAGTAATGTAATAAAGCGAAAAATTTCCCCATACAATTATGATCATAGTAAAATAGGTTTTGCATTTGATGAAAATTCTTGGGTTGTTATAGTAAGATAATTAATGGGGTCGATAGACTGTTACAAGTTTTAATGTTATGTGAAATGGTATTATGTAAAGTCATGGAAAAGTTTTAAAGACCATTGTATCACTCACGATGTGTTAGGAAAAGTATAGAGACTATTGTGTCACTCACAATATCTTGGAAAAAGTTTAGAGACTATTGTGTCACACACGATGTCTTAGAAAAGTTCTAATATTTATATAAATAACCTTTATATAAAACAGATAGGAAAATCTACGTAAGGCAAATGTAACGCACATATAAGGTCTAAAATGATCTCCTTTGCCCTAATCATGTAGTGTTTAAGCATGCAAACAAGGACGGATCTACATAGGTGTCGAGTGTGGCACAGGCTACACCCGATTTTAGGTCACGTAGTGCAATTTGTTTTTCAAAATTAACCTTTTTTTAGTATGTGCAACCCCAAAAAAAATTGTGCTACCTTAGTTTCTTACGGTGTAACTTTAATTGGCCCAACATTTTCTTTATGCAACACTCATTTGAAAATCCTGAGTCCGTCCCTGCATGCAAAGTGTTTATGATGTTATGATGCAATGTTAATGTAGCGGTTATAGTCTAGGCCTAATATGCTTCTTTATAACCTTAGCTCTTGATACCAATCTGTTACACCCCTAAAATATGTCACAGCGAAATAGGTAACCGAGGACGATGACTTCATAACATCAAAAGCAAGATACAAGAGAACGACCACTAAATGGACGTTTTGAAAAATAATACATCGTTGAGATGATTTAAAATAAATAAAGTTTTACATAGATTAATAATATTAAAAGTTTTAGCGGAAGCAAAAGATAAGTTTAAAAACAACAACGAGTATTAAGCTAATGTCTCTTCATTCATCAATTACAGAATCACATCATGTTTTCTTAGCAATAACACTACCATATTTAATGTGGTAGATCCCACTAAGCCTTTTTACAGATGGAACGGATTTTATAACCAAGAGCTTGTTTATGAGTGTCATCGTAAAAACTTGTGGTTTCGTTAGCATATGCATTGCTTACGATGTTCGATTACAACTTACAAATATGTTTTCAGTTCTTTATTTTGTTTTTCCAAAACAATTTCCTTTTCAATGTATTTAAATTATTTTTCTTTAGATTATGTTTTAAAAACAGTGAATGTTGTTGATAAAGATTCTTTTTCTTTGACATGGTTAGAAAGAGTTTGTTTAAATGTATCGATCTCCTGCTGAAAAGCCGCAAACTTTGCATTTCTATTCTGAATTAGGTCAATCCATTGAGATTCTCATTAATGTTTCACGTTTATCAATCTACATTAAGTCTTTGTTTAAAAATGGTGACACGTTTTTTATATCTCTCAAGCTCAGCGGTTAAGGATTCATTAACAATTTTATTTGTCTGATTTTCTTTATTAATTGTCTACATGAATAACTAGTCATTTTGTCAAACATAGATGACAATAAATCTATTTGGTGCAGCCAAGAATTTATTGTCTTGAATACCCGCATCTTATGATTCTTTGTAGGTTTTAGAGTAAGGAATGATGTTGCTATCATGGTTGTTATCTGAATAAATCGTCAAATATGTGTTTGTTCTTAGAATTGTAAGATTGTAGCTCCAATTGTTCTTCTAAATTTTTCATTGTAAATTATTTTCTTATTGATGTACTTACTGTATATGAGGATACATAATCTCTTGAACATCCTGATTAATCATATCATTCAGATAAGTATCAGAGTATGGTACCTCAGAGAGGACATCTAAATCACAGCTGGAAAGATTTTGCGGAATCAGTTACTGCTTTAGTGAGGATTATATCATACAATCTGAGTCATAGCATCCAAATCGTCAGTCTGGAAGGTTAAATTATGAGGGATTGTCTGCTAAGCAACTTGAGCTATTTTATCAAGGGTCTGCTATGAATGCAAGTTTCTCTTCATCCAATATCTGACCAGATTCTTGTGCTTCGAATAACAATAACTTCTCCTTAAACCATTCAAAAAAAATTTAGCTCTAGGGCTGAAGGGGGGGGGGGGGGTGGGGGGGGGGGGGGGGGGTCCAATGTTTTCGCCATGTGCCCTTCCTTGACCAGTTATAACACTTTACAACCCTTGCTTGACTACCTGCATAAGTTCCCCTTGAGTTTGTAGCAATTCCTTTGTTTCCAGTGCCAGCAAAACTCTGAGTTTGTCTTCCTTGTACTTGTTGAACTATAACTCTACCATCTTGAATGGTTGCTTAATTTCTTAGATTGGAGGATGTTCTGAGTTGATTGTTTGAGGATGGAAACCTTGATGCCATAGCAGACAGAAATGTCATTGCTTTGTTATTGGCTGTTTAAAAAATCGGATCCTTCCTTGCTAAAATGTAGGAACAACGAGACCGGAGTCTAATTGGAAATTCAGCTTGAGATTGTTGTGTCACTGACGGAGATATGTATGATTGTAAGAGAAGCTGATTGTTGTAGTAGATTACTTGGAGTGTGATGGAGTTTTTTTTTTGGTAACCATGGTTTTCGACACTTTGGCCGACTAATCCACGGGGTTTGACACCCCACACAGACTCAAACCAGGTAAAGCCCTTCATTTTCAGGAGGTTGGCGTGGCCACTTAAGGTTGTTTGCACCTAGCAGGAATTGAACTTGAGACCTCACACATTTTAGAGTGATAGCCACAAACCCTTTTGCCACTAGATTGCTTGGAGTGTGATGGAGTTGATGATGAATAAGTGTTGCATAAACTGGTGTGAATTGTTGAGGGGATGGATGCATTGAAGAAACTGAATGTTGTGGATACTGAGAGGGATTGTATAGAGTTTGAGAGTTGGCTACCAATGCAAGAGGATCCGGATATCTTTCACGCATGATACGAACTTCATTAGCATGTCTTTCATGTTGACTGAGGTATGCATACAACTGATCGTAGTTGGTGGTATACAAATCTCTTGCTAAACTTACATCAATGTTAAACTAACTCTTCGGTGGAAGAGCATTCTAAAACTTGGTATTGACTTGAACTTGCTGCATTGTCATCCCAATAGTATGCATGTCATTGATCAGCTGATAGAATCTACAATAATACTCATATAATGTTTCACCCTGAACAGAAGCAAACTTATCGAACAAGTTGTACAATTTGCATTCACGTTCTTGATATGATATTTCAGTGCCTTTCATTAGTAGCTTGACTCTATCCCAAATATCCTTAGCTGCCTCTTGATGGTTGACAAGTGCATACACATCGGGTGGAAGACCGTGAAGAATGATATTTGTTGCTTGAACATCACAGTCATCTTGAAGTTGTTGTTCCTCAGCGAGTTCAGAATATTTCTTAGGTCTAGTCTGCCCATCTTCTCCTACTACCGTTGGATAGACCAGTGGACCTTCATCGATTAAATCAAGCATCATCCTACCTTTTTTCTTCCCTTTGATGAATAGTCATATACGAATCACCCATGAATCGTACATTGATTTCTCAAGCATTGAAGGGCGGTTCTCAGCTCAACAACATTCATGTGTTTGCTAAAGTAGCATCTTTAAATTGATGTGTGAAATGATAATTATTTTGATCGTTCAGTATGATTAGAGGTTGTTGTGTTTAGATTAGATGTTTTAGTGATAAATATTGAGATTATACGGGATTTTACAATTCTTGATAAAACCGGGAAAATAAGTTAATATATCACGGCATTTTACAAATCAAAGAAATAACCATATAAATCACCTAAGAGAGATGTATAAGTTCCTTAAGAGAAATGGTATAAATCTCCCAAGCAAAGTGGTATAATCCTCCCAAGCAAAATGGTATAATCCTCCCAAGAAAAATGTATAAATCGCCTAGTAGACAATCTGGTATAAATCGCTAGAGGAACACGTATAAATCGCCTGGTTTCAAAATCCACTTTTTCAAAAACACTTAAAGACACACTTTTTGACGTTTTTGTTTGATTTTTCTTGTACAACTTACTATTCTAAGCCTAGTAGAACCTTAAAAACATAAAGATTATGATTTTTAACACAAAAGATTTGAAATCAAGATTTTGAGTGCAAAACACTTTTCGAACCAAAATGACTCAAAAAGAACAAGTTTTTAATGTTTTTTTTAGGTTTTTCTTGTACAACTAGCCTATACTAAGATAGAATAAAAAGAAAGATAAAAGCTTTATCGTGTTTGAACACCCAAAAGATAAAAATCTTTTGGGGTATTCGGTTACCAACTAACGAACCAAAAACCAAACAAAACGCACACAAGACCTACAAAATCACCCAATGGCTCTTGATACCAATTGTAGAATATCTTAATCACACAACAATATGAATCGAATAGAAGGTTTTAGAGAGAGAGAGAGAGAGAATTGGAAGGTTTTCTAGTGAGAGAAATAAGAAAATGTGTAATATTATGAGAAAAACCAACACCCTCTCCATGTGTGGAGAGGGTATTTATACAAAGGATAGGCCGGTCACCCATGGATAGTCCATGGGTTGACCCGGTTAGCTTACTTGATTCATTAAAAATAATAATAATAATAATAATAATAATAATAATGATAATAATAATAAAAAATTATTTTTGATGATAAAAATATCAAATTCCATGGAATTATAAACTTTCCTTCTGTTTTAGGATGGAATGTTAATTCCACACATAAAGGAATTTGAGGTATTTCATTACATTAATTCCGCCAACCAAACACACTATGGAATTGGAATCAGATTTTGAATTCAAACATTCTGCCAACCAAACACGTTATGGAATTGGAATCAGATTCCAATTCCATCAGAATCCTGAAGATTCCACGAACCAAACGGGGCCTAAATGTTTACTGGGTATGAATCTTTTACATAATATAGAAATTACATGAGTTATTTTATCAACACAATTCTATTGTAAAATAAATTGAACCAATCGCATTACTTGATTTTGACACATGTTAAAATAGGACAATGTGATTGATCAATAAAAAGTTAAAACTGAATTGATTTTGGTCAAATTTTGATAAATTTAGTGTAAGAATTTAGTGGAAAAAAAAACATACATATATATATGTGAAATTTGTGAAAATAAAACTTAAAAAAAGAAGAGATAATTAACAAAACATTTGATGCTCATTTCGTAGAGATTGTTTGCCGACTAGGTCTAATCTGGAGCATCGTTGGAGAGATCTTGTGTCCTGAAATCTTGTCCCGATGATCTGTCATGACTTTGACGGAAGAATTAATCATATCTTATTTCGTTGGGATTTAGCACAGAGGGTGTTGAGGGTAGTTTGTCGCTGTGGAATTTGGGACCCATAAGATTATGGTCGTCTTTTTGGAATTGGCAAAACTTGGGTTTCTTTCGCTTTGATTAGCATCTAAGAATAAGGTCTTTTTGGAAGGTGTGTTTTACGTTGCTTGGTGGTCTATTTGGAGATTTAGGAATCATTGCGTCTTCGAGGACCGTCCTCCGAGGCGTTCGACGATATTTGATGATATTATTTTGCATTCTTTTAATTGGTGTCATAGTCGATGTAAGAGTAAATTTTCTTGGGTGGAATGGCTCAAAAGCCCCCACTTAATTTCCCTGTAGTTTTCCCTAGCTTTTTGCTAGTTTTATAATAGTTGCCGTTAAAAAAAAAAACATTTGATGCAATTTTTTGTTCATCTCGCTGGTTAGTTATTTTATTTTCGGTCTCTCTCTAAATGTTTTGTGGGTATGAATAATATCCTACATCATAATCATGAATCAAGTTTTTGTTTCCTCTTAACCATATGTGTTGCGTCGTAGTCTTTGCTCATGATATTACCGATTTGGTAGATACTTGAACTGCATGTTTGAACAAAAAATGGTTTAAAAAAATGAAGACTTATGCTGCAATTCGAAGTTTTATGTCAGGTAACTTAATTGAGCTACAAATTGTATATTTTTTTTCAATAAAAGTGTTTGGTAAATTAGTTGTTAACTGTAACTATAATAATACATAAAATGATATAAAAGGGCACATGTATAATTATAACAAATGTAAAAAAAAAACTCATCATATTGATAATAATCGTTCTGTTTTAAGACCACATTCGTGTATTAAAAATTAAATAGAAAAAAAATATAGATAGGTGTACAAAACAAGCATAGCATATTCATAGTATAAAAAAATTGTTTTGTTTGTGCTTTTTGTTTGAGCATACCTGTTATACGAAATTATGGGATTCATAATAAAATGGGTTAATTATTTTAACATTTTCATGTCATTGATATATGTTGGATGGAACAGTTGACTCATACTCATAAGAATAGAAGCAAATTAACATACTACGTAACATACAATGCATACATATCTTTCATGTTAGAAATCGAGAAAAGACTCGGTCACTTTCAATACGTTAAGTCATAGCTCGTAGTAATAGATAAATGAATCAAGTAAGCTAACCGGGTCAACCCATGGACTATCCATGGGTGACCGGCCTATCCTTTGTATAAATACCCTCTCCACACATGGAGAGGGTGTTGGTTTTTCTCATAATATTACACATTTTCTTATTTCTCTCACTAGAAAACCTTCCACTTCTCTCTCTCTCTCTAAAACCTTCCATACGATTCATATTGTTGTGTGATTAAGATATTCTACAATTGGTATCAAGAGCCATTGGGTGATTTTGTAGGTCTTGTGTGCGTTTTGTTTGGTTTTTAGTTCGTTAGTTGGTAACCGAATACCCTAAAAGATTTTTATCTTTTGGATGTTCAAACACGATAAAGCTTTTATCTTTCTTCTTATTCTATCTTAGTATAGGCTAGTTGTACAAGAAAAACCTAGAAAAAACATTAAAAACTTGTTCTTTTTGAGTCATTTTGGTTCGAAAAGTGTTTTGCACTCAAAATCTTAATTTCAAATCTTTTGTGTTAAAAATCATAAACTTTATGTTTTTAAGGTTCTACTAGGCTTAGAATAGTAAGTTGTACAAGAAAAATCAAACAAAAACGTCAAAAAGTGTGTCTTTAAGTGTTTTTGAAAAAGTGGATTTTGAATTCCTCTAGGCGAATTATACCAGGCGATTTATACGTGTTCCTCTAGGCGAATTATACCAGGCGATTTATACCAGATTGTCTACTAGGCGATTTATACATTTTTCTTGGGAGGATTATACCATTTTGCTTGGGAGGATTATACCACTTTGCTTGGGAGATTTATACCATTTCTCTTAAGGAACTTATACATCTCTCTTAGGTGATTTATACCGTTATTTCTTTGATTTGTAAAATGCCGTGATATATTAACTTATTTTCCCGGTTTTATCAAGAATTGTAAAATCCCGTATAATCTCAACATTTCATCACTTAAACATATATCTAACACAACAGCCTCTAATCACTGAACGATCAAAAGTAATTATCTTTTCACACATCAAATAAAGATGGCTACTTTAGCAGAACACATGATTGTTGCTGGAGCTGAGAACCACCCTTCAATGCTTGAGAAATCAATGTACGATTCATGGGTGATTCGTATATGACTATTCATCAAAGGGAAGAAAAAAGGTAGGATGATGCTTGATTTAATCGATGAAGGTCCACTGGTCTATCCAACGGTAGTAGGAGAAGATGGGCAGACTAGACCTAAGAAATATTATGAACTCGCTGAGGAACAACAACTTCAAGATGACTGTGATATTCAAGCAACTAATATCATTCTTCACGGTCTTCCACCTGATGTGTACTCACTTTTCAACCATCAAGAGGCAGCTAAGGATATTTGGGATAGAGTCAAGCTACTAGTGAAAGGCACTGAAATATCGTATCAAGAACGTGAATGCAAATTGTACAACTTGTTCGATAAGTTTGCTTCTGTTCAGGGTGAAACATTATATGAGTATTATTGTAGATTCTATCAGCTGATCAATGACATGCATACTATTGGGATGACAATACAGCAAGTTCAAGTCAATACCAAGTTTTAGAATGCTCTTCCACCGGAATGGAGTAAGTTTATCACTGATGTGAAGTTAGCAAAGAGTTTGTATACCACCAACTACGATCAGTTGTATGCATACCTCAGTCAACATGAAAGACATGCTAATGAAGTTCGTATCATGCGTGAAAGATATCTGGATCATCTTGCATTGGTAGCCAACTCTCAAACTCTATACAATCCCTCTCAGTATCCACAACATTCAGTTTCTTCAATGCATCCATCCCCTCAACAATTCACACCAGTTTATGCAACACTTATTCATCATCAACTCCATCACACTCCAAGCAATCTAGTGGCAAAAGGGTTTGTGGCTATCACTCTAAAATGTGTGAGGTCTCAAGTTTAATTCCTGCTAGGTGCAAACAACCTTAAGTGGCCACGCCAACCTCCTGAAAAAGGAGGGCTTTACCTGGTTTGAGTCTGTGTGGCGGTGAGTTCAAACCCCGTGGATTAGTCGGCTAATGTGTCGGAAACCATGGTTACCCAAAAAAAACTCCATCACACTCCAAGTAATCTACTACAACAATCAGTTTCTCTACAATCATACATATCTCAGTCAGTGACACAACAATCTCAAGCTGAATTTCCCCAATTAGACTCCGGTCTCGTTGTTCCTACATTTTAGTAAGGAGAGGATCCGATTAACTGCAATAACAAAGCAATGACATTTCTGTCTGCTGTGGCATCAAGGTTTCCATCCTCAAACAATCAACTCAGAACATCCTCCAATCCAAGAAATTAAGCAACCATTCAAGATGGTAGAGTTATAGTTAAACAAGTACAAGGAAGACAAACTCAGAGTTTTACTGGCACTGGAAACAAAGGAATTGCTACAAACTCAAGGGGAACTTATGCAGCTGGTCAAGCAAGGGTTGTAAAGTGTTATAACTGTCAGGGGAAGGGCACATGGCGAAAACAGTGCACTCAGCCAAAGAGGCTAAATTTTTTTGAATGGTTTAAGGAGAAGTTATTGTTATTCGAAGCACAAGAAGCTGGTCAGATATTGGATGAAGAGAAACTTGCATTCATAGCAGACCCTGTAATAAAAGAAGCTCAAGTTGCTCAGCAGACAATCCCTCATAATTTAGCCTTCCAGACTGAAGATTTGGATGCCTATGAATCAGATTGTGATGATATATCCTCAGCTAAAGCAGTTCTGATCGCAAATCTTTCAAGCTGTGATTTAGATGTCCTCTCTGAGGTACCATACTCTGATACTTATCCGAATGATATGATTAATCAGGATGTTCAAGAGATTATGTATCCTCATATACAGTAAGTACATCAATAAGAAAATAAATTTACAATGAAAAATTTAGAAGAACAATTGGAGCAACAATCTTACAATTCTGAACAAACACATATTGTCGATTTTTCAGATAACAACCAGTGATAGCAATATCATTCCTTACTCTTAATATCTGCAAGAATCATAAGATGCGGGTATTCAGGACAATAATTCTTCTGCACCAAATGATTTATTGGTTCTATCTATGGTTGAACAAATGACTAATCATGTAGCTAATTTAGATAAAGAAAATCAGACAAATAAAATTGTTAATGAATCCTTAACCGCTGAGCTTGAGAGATATAAAAAACGTGTCACCATTTTTAAACAAAGACTTAATGTAGATTTGAATAAACGTGAAACATTAATAGATTCTCAAATGGATGACCTAATTCAGAATAGAAATGCAAAGTTTGCGGCTTTTCAGCAGGAGATCGATACATTTAAACAAACTCTTTCTAACCATGTCAAAGAAAAAGAATCTTTATCAACAACATTCACTGTTTTTAAAACATAATCTAAAGAAAAATAATTTAAATACATTGAAAAGGAAATTGTTTTGGAAAAACAAAATAAAGAACTGGAAAACATTATTGTAAGTTGTATCGATCTACGTAAGCAATGCATATGCTAACGAAACCACAAGTTTTTTACGATGACACTCATAAACAAGCTCTTGGTTATCAAAATCCGTTCCATCTTAAAAAGGCTTAGCGGATTAAACCAACATTATATGATGGTAGTGTTATTGCTAAGAAACATGATGTGATTTCTGTAATTGATGATGAAGAGACATTGATTTTGGAAGAAGAGAGTCGATCAAAGATGCTTAATAAACAAAATGATCCAATTTCAATCAAACAGAAAATTAATATTTCTCTAATTGATTATTCAAAGTTAAAAAGCTAAAATATTATCTTGCCAGTTTTGAGAAGGTGGTGAAAAAGAGAATTACACCTGATGCTATAACTGAAGGTGCTTGAGGTTTTGAACATACAAAAGCTTGTTTTCTAACTTGAAATAATTCTATTTTTAAAAGTTTTAAAAGACACATTTAATGTGTTTGATAAAACTCTTCTAGATGAAATTACTGAAGTTTAAATAGTTTTTAATCAAATGGGAAAGTGCGTTTTGGACCGTGTTCCGTAGAAAAAACACTCTTGTATTCGAATCAAACAACTTCGTATTGATAATGATCAACTCTTGAACCAAATCATGTCTCAAGAAATTGTGCATATTGCTGTGAATTCTGTTAATATTCTTGATGTGTCTAAGTCTTGTGTGGATGAATGCAAAAAGTATCTAGAACTTGAGACTGAGCTTCGCAAAAAGAAAGATTTGATTGAAAAAGATGTTTACGATAAACTTTTTAAAAGTTATTCAACACTAGAAAAGCATTGCATTTCTTTGGAATTAGCAACTCAACTCAATCAAGAAATTTTTCAAAAAGACAATTCTGGTGTAAACCAAAATGCTCCTACATTTAATCAATTATTTAAAATAAATAAATTAAAAGCTGAGTCACAAGAAAAGGACACGGTCATAAGAAAGTTGAAGGATAGGATTAAATCTTTGAGTGGAAAAGATAGTGTGGAAAAAGTAAAGAAGGATATTAATGAGATTGAAATAATAAACATTGAGTTGGAGCATAGTGTGATAAAATTACTTTCTAAAAATAAAAATTTAAGAAAAGAACGAGAGCATTTGAAATCAATTTACAAAATTTTCGCTTATACCATTACTTATATACTCTCAGTAATGTCATAACAAAGTAGACAAGCTCACGCAACCTATCTATGGCAATCCTGTCTTCATATATGTCAAAGCAAATATCATAACAAGTCCAAGTCAATATCATCATATTCCTTTAAACAAGGTACAAAATTATTCCTATAATGTACCATTCGCAATGTTATATCAAAACGGGCTTTAAACCGTTATCATATGCCTCTAAACCCTAATTCCATGAATGATTAATATCTAAAGTGAGATGCCAACAGCCACTAAAGCAATGTAACAAGCATATAACATCTCATTTGAATATAAGAATCCTCTTCATCAAAGTACAAGTCTCTAAAAGCTCAATATACAAGTCATTAAGCATGATCTCTTTGTTTTACCTCCATTTTCATTCTAATTTCTCACCATCACTTGTGTGCAGCTACTACACTCAATATACAATGTGTAAACCCTAATTATTCTATTCATAAACTTTCATACATCTTTTTACACTCAAAACTAAAATCAAAATGCCCCTCTAAAACCGAGCTAGTTTTCTAAACCCATGACTCTTATTTCTTCATTTTTATCCATTGTAAACCTAAAACAACTCTCAAATAAGTTTTAATAACTTAATTTATAACATTATCAATCATTTTCAAACATCATTCCATCATCATTTCATCATTCTACTTCAATTACACAAGAAATAAATCCAGGAAACCCTAATTGTACCCTAATTGTAATTTTGACCCGTTTACTCATTTTCAGACCATCTCATTCTCAAGTAAGCAACCAAGAGTCATTGTAAACCCATAAAATGAGTTTACAAACCTTTATCCATCATTAACCATCCTTGCTTCAACAATGTACGAGAATTACAAAGCTAGAAAACCCTAAAAGCCTTATATGAACCCTAATTCCAAAGCAATGGGCTTAGTCTTTCAATTCAACCTATGTTTTAACTAAAACCAACGATCAAACTTCATTGATAATACTTTATTTAAGCTCTAGGATCTGTATTCCATCATTCCTAATCAAGAGTATGCAAAATATAAACCAAGAAAGTCAAGAAAACCCTAAACGTGCCCTAATCAAACCCGTGACCTCATTTCTTCAATTCTAATCCGTTTTAACCCAAACCAATTGCTAATCTTTGTTAATCCTTCCTATATCAGACCTTGGCTACATATATTAACTATCCTTAATCAAGTACACACGAAATAAAAGCTTGAAAACTTGTGAAACCCTAGTCGAACCCCAAAACAGCCCGAACCCCTTCACCATCAATTTTGACCCATTTTAAACCATTCCAAGTGCAAAATTCTTATGTGAACCTCTTCTAGAAACCCTTAAGCAGCTTACCCACCTGCTTATACCATTTCTTGGTTAAAAATAAAGGCACATGGCCTCTCTTTTTGCTTACTTCAGCCGCGGCATCAAAATGGACAACCACCTCACCAAAGCTAGTTTCCTAGACTTCCACACATCATTTTATAGATTTAACACCCTCCCCTAACTAACCCATCTATGTAACAACCGTGACATGAGCAGTTAGTCAAACCATTAGTGTTGACTTATCGTTGTCTGTTGCAACGACGGTTTATGTGATTTTATATGTTATCGTGTTGTATTATGGTGTTGTGTGGATATTAGATGATAATCAATCCATGGAGCGTGATCGTCTCAAAGGGATTGAATTAAGTTAAAATATGTTGATTCATTTCGTTCACTTTTGATTGACAGGGAAATGGATTATTGATATTTAGCGTTTTTGTGTAAATTTGTAATCTTTATACGATAAACGTATTTTTGTTTAGTAATTTAAATAAGTTTAGGTTTTTAGAGGATTTTAAGTTAAGAGAAATAGTTATTAGATGAGAAATTTCATTTTTATCACTTATAGTGATAATGGAATTGAATTAGTATTTTGAGAAAGAATTGTTTGGTTAATAAGTGTTGTCTAGGCGATGGGATTAAAAAGGTAGAAGGCGTGTCATTTGTGAAAGATACAGTTGTAAAATAATGAGAGTTTTTGGTAAACTTTTCATATATAGAAAGTGAATATGAAATGAAAAGTTATTTTTAGAAAGCGAAAATGTAGGTTTTGCGAAAAAGGTTTTGAGATATTTATGATTTTATAATTATCAAAACTTCAAGTTCTATTAGTAAAAATAATGAAAGAAAATAATTTTTTTTTTTAATTTATTTATGATAAAGTAAAAACGGGAATAGTAAAAAATAAAAAAAAAGTGGATGTCTAAGTGGGCTCAAACTTGAGAAAAGGTTTATCCATTAGCCTATATAAAAAAACAAGGATTAGAAAATACATTATTTTTTTCTCCCCCTTCTCCTTGGTCGACCGAATCCTCCAGAGAAAGAAAGAAAAAAATTTTTTTATATCAAGTTATTATGGAATCATTCTATTCTAGTTTTAATCTTTTAGTTATCATGTTAATTTATGAATCTAAACAGGATGGATTTAAGTTTAGATCATAAAAATTTAATTAGGTTTTTATTAATTAAGGGTTCAGTTATCTGGAATTTTATGTCATTAAACTAATTAGGTTTGATTGAGGGTTTATCTAAGAAAGCAGATGTGTAATCGGTTAGGGTTAGTTCGCGTTAAATCATGATTTAAGTTTGAGCAGAATTTTGAGTCGTGTTGTTCAGTTGATATCTCGAGATTGGTAATGATATTTTTGATGAATCTTATGAGTTTTGATAAGTTCAGAGAGTCTATTTTCCAAAAAGTCTGGCCTCGAATGATTTTGAGTTCGGGAAGTCATTCAAATGTCTTTCGCAAGAAAAGTTGTCTAAACAGTAAATACGGTCAAATTTGGGTCTAATTTCGGGAGGTAAAACCCCTACTTAAAAATTTGAAATAAAAAGCTTAGCCCTTTTACAGAAGTTAAGTTTCATGTGTCTATTAAAAATCCTCCAAAGGAAATCGTCTAATTAGTTGTCTAAGTATGGTTTTTAGGGTCATACTTTTTAGTGTGCGATCAGGTCCGAATTAGGACAGTTTTGAAGTTTGATTTTATTTGAGGTGGTTACGCAATAACAATGATTGGGAATCACATGGAAGTTTAGTAAACACATAAGAACATGTGTGCATTTTGGTTTGAATTATGGAGAATGTTTAAGTGGTGCTTTATTCCCTGTAAGCGAGTGTAAAATTATGCTTAAAACCAAAAATGCAAAGTGTATGGTTTAAAGTCTAAATGTAGTTATGTAAGAGTGGATAAATGTTAAAAACAAGTAAAGGACTATGGTAGATAGCGTAGACATCCATCATAGTTGAGGTTATATCATATGTGGTTGAATGCCTAATTGATGGGTAACTATTATATTGTTTATATTGTTTAATTGTTCGTAAATTTTGTGAAGTTTTGTGGATCTTTTGGAAGCTAGCATTCAGGTGAGTGTCATAGCCCTATCTTTACTAAGAATTTTCCATTGGGTGGAAACTATGCTTGATATTGATGTTTTATTCTGTGAATTGATGGTTTAGGCTTAAAAATGCATGTCTGTGTTGCTATTACTTGGCTATGTGTTGAATTGAATTGACAATTGAGCCGGGTTGGATTGGAATAGATGGAGATCGCTACCTCCCCACTTGGGTGACGAGCTATTTTTGAGTTGAGCTATTTTTGTTTGAGCTATATTGATGTTGAATTGTGTTGAATTGTGCTGATTGATTTGTAGTATGTGATAGTATTTCATGATACATGCAACTGTTTACTTTATCACAGTAATGTTGGAATT
Organism: Tanacetum coccineum; assembly: GCA_026074375.1. NCBI lineage: Eukaryota > Viridiplantae > Streptophyta > Magnoliopsida > Asterales > Asteraceae > Tanacetum > Tanacetum coccineum. The sequence goes on from BQNB010062623.1 coordinate 22,846, forward strand.
GTGTTGAAATGTTCTGAGGTGGAGTCTAAAACCTAGGCATCTCACCAACCAATGTTGACGTGTTTTTTAGATCGTTTCAAGTAACTCAGGTGATCGAAATTGATGTTAGAAAGTTGCTAGTGAACCATAAGATACAATGTTAAGAGATCTAAGAATCTTGCTATGCGTTTTATTGAGCAATATGTTGAATAATGATTTCTAGACTTTTGTTTTTGATATTATAGACTTGTATGGATGTAATCCATATCATTCATATTTGGTCGTGGTTTTTTTATTGTAGGATGTTAACATGACACGATGTGTCGCTTTGCATTTTTACACTAATTAGTATTCCTCTAAAAAGAATCCTATGTGCAATGTTTTAATATCTTTCAATGTTATGCCTCGCATTTTCGCCTTGGCTGGGGTGTGACACTCTATGTTACCAAAGACAGATCATGAAGCTTGCTTACTCATTATACCTTCAAATGGGTATAAATAGGACTCCTATGTGTTCATTCATACTTGCACCACACCTCCTCGTCTATAACCCTTATAGGCAGCAATCCTTTGCTCCCTTTAGTAATCATAGTCTTAAAGAAGTGTCAGAAGCGAAGCTGAAGAATTGAAGCCCTTGGAGTGAGATACAAGGCGTACGAGTGGAAATACTACCCGAAACGACTCGATTTCCACCATTTTTGCTCCTTGAAGCTCAACCCAGTTCTAGATATTCTACTTCTGCTACTACACCCTATAATGTTCATATAATCCCAAAATATACCTCTTGTTAAATTTATAACTCAATTCTGCTCATCTTTCCATTTTGAATCCAAAACCGTACACCCCGAAAAACCTAAGTTCATGTTTTTACTTAAACTATTAGCTAAACTTGTAAACTATTGTTATAATCTATCCTTTACATGCTTAACTAATCTTAAAATAACTACTTTATTGATTAATGAAGGAATTTGAACTTAAAACCCGCGCATTTACGTTTTGAAACCCTAATTCGACCCGTTTTGCTTCCTAGCATAACGAATCGTTATTTTAAACTTTGTTTGTGCGTTAAACATCATATTTTAGTTTACTGTAACTTATAAATATCCTTTGAAATTTAAAATAAGCCTTCATGCAATTGGACATGTTTTTATTATAATCCATGCAAGGGTATATATCGTAATTTTCGAAATTAATACAGAAGGGCTGAATATGTTGAATTATCAAAGTTATCAACTAAGGGGTCTATTATGTCACTTTTCAAAGTGCAAGGTTTACTTGGTATATCTTTTAAAGTTAAAGGACCAAAGTCATAAAAATGCAAACTCCAAGGACCTATTTGCAGTTTTTCAAACCCCAAGGTCTAAAATGTAACATTTTGAAAAAAATATAAAAACATCATCAAAACATTACAAGACATAAACTTTAATTTACGCTTCCCGTGCTTAAACATTTCCATATATTGAAAAAAACACTAAAACCGATCCCATCCAAGCTATATTGTACCACATTACTAGGAGCTTCAGATTAAAGGTTTCATCTGGTATTTTATGTTTCTAGACTGAGATGTTTGGGTTTTAACGATTTAACGTGCCAAGCTCCTTTAAACGTTTACTGAATGACTTCTGAATTATGATTGGCCACGACGGTGATACAATAATTCCAAACTCTTCATTCCAACTCATAACCTTAAACCAAAGTTCTAAAGTACAATCTTCCCTAAGACTTACATATTTCACTCAGGTTAGTGACGTGCTATTTACTATCATTTTTACTATATTCAACTTCCCCGGTTAAATGTGATAAGGTCGTCAGCTTTCATTTCAGAATATTTATTACATCTACCTACCAGGTGAGTTCATAGCCTCGCTTTTCAATCTTTTGAATGTTTTATAAACCCGCGAGGGGGATACATGCTTGTTACAAACTCTTTTATATACTCATAACAATGTGATTACTTTTCAAAGACTTAATGAATTCATAACCCCATATTTCAATCTTTTGAATACTTTAATAAACTGTATACCTTAATATAAACCATAGAATCAAGTGCTTTCTAAATGTATGCTATCCAGATAAATTATTGCCTAATAGCTTCTATTGTCCATTATTTATCCCATATCATGAATCATAAAATTCATGCATTAGCCAGTTGAAGCTCGACTGATTAAAATAGATCTATTGGGGGTGACGGCTCCCGTTGGTATAGTCAGGTAGCCAAACACATAATATTTGTCCAAGAATATAACCTTGGCAAGTTACCTTTCCACGAGGACATCTGTTCCTCAACCAATGTCACTACGGTGATTTTCCCTGTTAATGTATTGGTGTCATGAGCTTAGGTGCAATAATAATGTTACCTGATTTTCATGATAATGTGTAATACGTGTTTCAATTATTACCATATATAGACTTGCATTCAACCATATAAAATTCCACTGTTTTCCACGATAATACTGTTCTCTATCGATAAAATACTGATCTCCATGTAAATTATCCTATAAATGCCAATATTTCCCTTATGAATAACTTGTATTCAAATTATTACATTTCAAAACCTATGAATTTTCACTCAACCTTTGTGTTGACCCCTTTTTACGCAAGTTTATCTCAGGTAATTGAGCAGACGTATAACATGGAGTGGCATGGACTCGAAGATGCTAAAATCTTACATTCACATTTTTATGTTTCAGATTTTTGGGGACTTGCCTTTGTAAAACTCTGATTGGAAATGAATGACAACATACTATTGAATAAACGCTCTTTTGGGTCGTTTTCTATATTAAGATTTTGTACCATGAAGTAATACCCTTAAGATTAGCTTCCGCTGCTTTATTGTAAAAATGGGGTGTTACAGATTGGTATCAGCGCCATGGTTATAGAGAACAAGGTCAAAACCTTAACTATAACCACATTTCTTTTTCTAGCCATCAAAGTCCTCCGTGCCACTACAATCCGGAACAAGTATGTAAAGATACATAACTATTATACTATATTATACTATAAATAACTTATGTTATTTACAACTAGGTTGTTAACAGAACGATGTCTTCTCCCAACCGCTCTACTTTCGATATTGAGGATGCTTTTTCTTCTATGAATATTCTTAACTATACTTCGGTTTCACCGGATTATTTCCCAGCTTCAGCGGGAAGCAGATCTTTTAACTCTTCGGAAAACTCTAAAGAAAATATGATCCCACCAGTATTCTCATCTTTCTACAATAATCCTTATTTGAAGAACGTACAAGCATTTTATGCTAAGGAATTACCTATTTCATCACCAGATCCTATTACTCCACCAGCTATTTTGACTCCATCTCCGGTATTACCACCATCATTACTATTTGATCCTCGATATTTCTTTGTTCTTGAAGAACTATTACCACCTAAGAATGAATATGTTGCCTCAACTCTTCCTCAACTACTTATCTAGATTCATCTCCGATCAAACATGTAAATGGTAGCACCATCCTATTCTCAGTTTCTACTTCTACCCCACCTCAAGTATTTGAAATAAGAAAATGTTCAGATAAGATGTATCTAAAACATCATGAGAAACAAGTTGAAGATATCTTGAATTATTTAGATGAACTCCATCTTCACCGCATTGAGAGAATGGAAGAAGAACGTACTAATGGTAACGAACTAAAGACCGAACTTAAGAGAATCCGCACTCAGATTATCAGACTTCAAAAGAAGCGGTTAGGACAAAAGGATAAGATTGCCTTTGCTCATTACAGAATTTCCGATCTTGAACAAATCATTGAGAAAATCCAAGCTCATCACCAAACAAATCAGGAAGATCTTTAGGATGTCATCTACCAGCTCAGAATCAACAAACTCTTAGACTAGTTATAGTCTCCAGTGATAATTCCGTTACATCTTGTTATCTGATGATATCAAAACTCGACATCGTTTGTCAAATTCTACTAATTCTATTATGTTCAAACTCTAAATACTCTCCTCATACCTTTGCAACATAAATTTTCATCCTCGATTATATGGGCGTCAGTACAATCAACATCTCAATATTGTCTAACCATTCATGATCATATCATTTTCTACACATTACCATATCATGTTTTTATGCTTAGGTAAGACGATTTATGATCATCTTATTGAAATGAATTAGGTCACTTCTTCATTTGAATAAGGAAATTATAAATCTCCGAACTATGAATTTATAAATTCTCAGTTACAAGGAGTTGAACGCTTCTTTTTGTAAGTGACAAATTATAAATAAGTAGGCTTAGTATATAACGATACGTACAACAAGGTTTTTTCAATCCTTTGTACAAACAAATTCCTTAATCATTACAGTATTCACCTCATACCTTCCATCATCTGTTCATTCAAAATCCGTACTCCTGTGATGAGCAACTCTCTTACAATCATATTCCTTGACATCACTCATAGACCTCCTTTTATTTTTTTTGTAATTGTTTTATAAAAATTTATTGTTTTAAAAAAGTTATTATTTTATATTTTATTTGGTTATTTATTTTTAGTTTTTTTGTATTTATTTAAAAATATAAAATGTTATAAAGATGTTTTTTTAACCCCTTAAATAAACCCAGATAACCATATGAAAAATCTTAAACCCTCATCAAAGATATAAATAACCCCCCTTAAAGGGAAAAAAAACAACCAAAGATAACCAGGAACATGAAAAAACAATGAAACAAAATAGAACTAAAATAGAGTAAAAAGAAATACACCTAACCCCCAAACCCTAAGAAAATATTACCAACAGCATTAAATAATTAAACCAAAAAATATTAAGAAAGAACCCCAAGAACATTTATATATAAATACACACAAAAACCCCAAGGTATGATAGTAAGAGCGATAAAAAAAATTTAACACCCACCAACCACAAGTTGGTTACAATAAGAACCCAAGGACTAAATCTATACAACAACAAATCTATAGGTTAAACAATCTGCAACTCCTACCCAAGACCCACCCCCGCATCACTAACCCATTACCAATGCATACACTAACCCAACGGTCAGCACATTAAACCCCGACACTAGTGCTCGCATTCATATTTGATTTGACTTTTAAAGGTAAAATGAACCGCATTCATACCTAATAGGCTGTCAGCGTATCCCGAAGCGAGGACGGCCAATCACCCACAGGTTCCGTAAATCCACAGTAACCCAACCACCCAGATTTATCAAGATCAGGAGAAATTCTATTAGCTCTCCACAAAAAGGTGTGGTCTTGCACATAAGTAGACGTGAAATGCCGTTAATTAAAAATTATGGTGGCACATAATATACATCATCCACACACGAGAACTTTGATAAACCTTGAATTAACCTAAAAACATACCAATTTTTGGGGTTTTGTACCTATCCTCTAAACAATACCACTATAACTTTCAATTAAAATCTCGGACGAGATTTCTGTAAGGAGGAGACCATATAACAACCCAAGAATTTTCATCAAATTCAAAACTTATTTTACTATGATCATTAATTTACGTGGAATTTCTCGCTTATATTACATTACATATATATCTCAGTATGTCATAACTAAAGTAGACGAGCTCACGCAACCTATCTATGGCAATCCTGTCTTCATATATGTCAAGCAAACATCATAACATATTCAAGTCAAAATCATGCATATTCTTTCTTTTACAAGGTACATTATTCCTATAATGTACTATTCGCAACGTTATATCTAAACGGGCTTTAAACCGTTATCATATACCTCTAAACCCTAATTCCATGAATGATTAATATCTAAAGTGAATGCACAAGCCACTAAAGCATATTCAAGCAAAAACATCTCCATTTGAAATATAACACTCTTCCAATCAAAGTACAAGTCTCTAAAGCCAATACAAGTCATTAACATGATCTCTCCGTTTACCTCCATATTTCATTCTAATTTCCTTCACCATCACTTGGTGAGCAAGCTACTAAACTCAATATACAAAGTTTAAACCCTAATTTATATTCTATTCATAAACTTTATACAACGTTTTTACACTCAAAACCTTAATCAAAACCCTAAACCAAAAAACCGAGCTAGTTTCTAAACCATGACTCGTTTCTTCATTTTTATCCATTGTAAACCTAAACCAACTGTCAAATAAGTTTTAATAACTTAATTTATAACATTATCAATCATTTTCAAACATCATTCCATCATCATTTCATCATTCTACTTTAATTACACAAGAAATAAATCCAGGAAACCCTAATTGTACCCTAATTGTAATTTTGACCCGTTTACTCATTTTCAGACCATTCTCATTCACAGTAGTCAACCAAGAGTCATATGTAAACCCAATAAATGAGTTTTACAAACCTTTATCCATCATTAAACATCTTTCTTCAACAATGTTACCGAGAATTACAAAGCTTAGAAAAAAACCCTAAAACCTTATTTAACCCTAATCCAAGCCTACGGCTTTAATTTTTTTTAATAATTATTTTTTAATTTTTTGTTTTATTAATTTTCTTTTATGTTTGTGTTTTTGTTTTTTTAGATTGGAACTGTGTATTTTTGTGTTAGTATTTTTTTTTATTTATGTATTATTTATGTAATGGTTGAAATTCTATAGATGTGTTATTTGTTTCGTTTATTTTTGTTTTTTTTATGATGATTTTATTTGAAATTTACTATTTTTTTTATTATTATTGTTTTTTTTTTATATTATTTAATATTTATTTAATTTTATGATTTTTTTTTTAATTTTTTTATTTGTTTATGTTTTTTAATTTTTATGAGTTTTTTTTATTTCTTTTTTATTGTTTTTTTACAGTTTTTTATGTTATTAATTTTTTTGTTTTTTTCTATTGTTATGTTTATTTTTTTATTTATTTTTTTTTATATTTATTGTATATTTATTTTTTTTATTTTTTTTTTTTGTTGTTAGTGTTGCATTTTGTTATTTTTTTTTTTTTTTATGTTTAGAAATTTTTTTTTTTGTGAAATTGTCATATTGTTATTTTGTTTTGATAGGTTTTTTTTTGATTATATATTTGTTTTTATTATTTGTTTGATATTAGATTTTTTTTGTTTATATGTTTTTTTTTATTTTTTTTTTTGTTTTTATATTGTTGTTTTTTTTTAGTTTGTATTATTTGTTGTTATTTTTTATGTTAATTTTGTATATTTGTAATGTTTTTTTTTATTGATATTTTTATATAAATTTTTAGATTATGATGATTGTTTGCATTTTTTACGTTTATTATATCTTTTTATTTGTTATAGTTGTTTTATTTTATATATTTTGTTATTTATGGTATTTTTTATTTATTTTTTATTTATTTTTTTTTTTTTTTTTTTATTAGATGATTTTTTAATTAATGTTTATTTTCTATATTTTATTTGATTTGAAATTTTATTAGTTTTTTATTGTATTTCTATATATATTTCTTCAATTTCAACCCATTTTAACTAAAACCAACAATCAAACTTCATTGATAATACTTTATTTAAGCTCTAGGATCTGTATTCCATCATTCCTAATCAAGAGTATGCAAAATATAAACCAAGAAAGTCAAGAAAACCCTAAACGTGCCCTAATCAAGCCCGTGACCTCATTTCTTCAATTCTAATCCGTTTTAACCCAAACCAATTGCTAATCTTTGTTAATCCTTCCTATATCAGACCTTGGCTACATATATTAACTATCCTTAATCAAGTACACACGAAATGTAAGCTTGAAAACTTGTGAAACCCTAGTCGAACCCCAAAACAGCCCGAACCCCTTCACCATCAATTTTGACCCATTTTAAACCATTCCAAGTGCAAAACTCTTATGTGAACCTCTTCTAGAAACCCTTAAGCAGCTTACCCACCTGCTTATACCATTTCTTGGTTAAAAATGAAGGCACATGGCCTCTCTTTTTGCTTACTTCAGCCGCGGCATCAAAATGGACAACCACCTCACCAAAGCTAGTTTCCTAGACTTCCACACATCATTTTCTAACTTTAACACCTCCCTAACTAGACCCTCTATGTAACAACCGTGACTTGAGCAGGTTAGTCAAACCATTAGTGTTGACTTATGTGTCTGTTGCAACGTACGATTTATGTGATTTTATATGTTATACGTGTTTATATATGTTTGTGTGGGATATGTGAGATTGAATAATCAATCCATTGAGCGTTATCGTCCATTAAGATTGGATCATGTAAAAATTTGTTGAGTTCATTTCATTCACTTTTGAGTGACGCGGAAATAGGTTATTGAGATTTAGCGTTTTTTGGTGTTAAATGTTAAGTTTCGTACGTATACTATTTTTGTGTTAGTAATTTAAGATAAGTTTTTAGGTTTTAGAGGTGAAGTTAAGAAAAATGAGTTATTGATGAGAAATTTACATTTTATCACTTATAGTGGATAATGGAATAGAATAGTATTTTGAAAGAATTGTTTTGAGGTTAATAAGTGGTTGTCTAGGTGAGATGGATTAAAATTGAACGTGCATTTGTGAAAGAAATGAGAATTGTTAAAATATTGAGTTTATTTGGTAAACTTTCATATTATCAAAAAGTGAATTTTGGAAATGAAAAGTTATTTTTAGAAAGCGTAAAACGTAGGTTTTGCGAAAGAAGGTTTTGGAGATAGTTTATGGTTTTTATAAATTATCAAACTTCAAGTTCTTTTAGTAAATAATAAAGAAAATAAAAAAAAATTATTTATGGATGAATAGTAAAAACGGGAATAGTAAAAAAAAAAAAGAAGTCCAAGTTGGGCTCAAACTTGTAGAAAGGAGATATCCATTTATTGCCTATATAAACAAAATCAGGATTCGAAAATACACAATACTAAGGGAGCTTCATATATAAGAGAGGTTTCATCTTGTTAAAATTAGTTCTGACGGAGTGATGGTTATACGATTTTAAAGTGCCCTAGCTCTTCAAACGGTTACTGAATGACTTCTGAATTATGATGGCCCGAACAGTGATACAATAATTCTAAACTCTCCAATCAAACTCATACACTTAAACAAATTCTAAGTACCATCTTCTAAGACTGACATATTCTACTCCGTTGTGTGACGTGTGCTATTTTACTATCTTTTTACTATATCAACATCCCCGGTTAAGATTGGTGATAAAGTCGTCAGCTGTCATTTCAGAATATTTATACATCTACCTACAGGTGAAGTTCATAGCCTCGCTTTTCCATGCGTTTGTAGTGTTTTTATAAACCCGCGAGGGGGATACATGCTTGTTACAAACTCTTTTACATACTTATAACAATGTGATTACTTTTCAAAGACTTAATGAATTCATAACCCCACATTTCAATCTTTTGAATACTTTAATAAACTAGTGATACTGTATATAAACCCTGAATGCAAGAGTTTTCTAAATGTATTCTAATCCAATATATAACTGCCTAAGTGCTTCCAGTGCCATTATATTTCATATCATGAATCATAAGATTACTGCATTGCCAGTGACGCGAATATTGTGAATAGATCTATTGGGGGTGACGGGCACCCTTTGGTATAGCCCATTCTTGGTGTAGCCAAACTGCATATATTTGTCCTAATAGGTAACCTTGGCAAGTTACTTTCCACGGGACATCGGTCCTAACCAATATCACTACGGTGAATTCCCTAATAATGAATGATATTAATGAGCTTAGGTACAATAATAAGGTTTACCCTGATTTTCCATAGAATAATTGTATTCGTTGCAATATTACCATATCAGTGACTTGCATTCAACCATATAATAAATTCAACTATTTTCCATGATAAATATTCCACTATAAAAAAACAATCTCCAGATAATTATCCAGATAGAGCATGCCACACGTATCGTCCATTATGATAACTTGTATCAATTATTACATTTAAAACCCTATGAATTTCACTCAACCTTGTGTGACCCTATTATCATGTAATCTCAGTAATTGAGCAACGTATAGCATGAGTCGGCATGGACTGAAGATGGCTAAAAACTGTTATCATTCACTATTTAATGTTTCTAATTTTGGACCGCCTTTGTAAACACTCCAATTTGAATGAGATGATAACATACTTCAGAATAAACGTCTCTTATAGGTCGTTTCTATGATTATGATTGTTGTATCCATGTAAGTAATACCCCAGAATTAGCTTCCGCTGCTAATTAAAAAAATGGAGTGTTTACAACAGTGTTATAAAATTACTTCTAAAACTAAAATTTAAGAAAACACGAAGCATTGAAATCAATTTAGAAATACCAGTTGTTGACTCTTTAAAAGACACGTGTGTTCGATCCAAAGAACATATTAACTCTCTAATTGCTCAAATCAATGCAAAGTCTGTTAAAAATTCAAGTTTAAATGCTCAACTTCAAGAAAAGGTTTTTGCTATTGCAGCATTAAAAATGAATTAAGGAAAATTAAAGGAAAAACTATTGTCGATACTGCTGTTTCAACACCTATTGCCACTATTATTGCTCTAGGAATGTTCAAGATAGACAGAGAACCTATTTCTCATAGACTTAAGAACAATAGGGATGCCCATGAGGATTATCTTAAGAAGACTATAAAAAATACTGACACAATACATGCTGGTGAACCTCTCTTAGACTCTGCTTGCAGGTTTACAAAACACGTTCAGGAATTGTTAGTCTATGTCTCTAAGACATGCCCTTGTTTAACAAAACCTAGTGAGAAATTAGTTGTTGTCACACCACTGAACAAGGACAAGAGAGTTAGATTTGTGGACCCACTCACATCTTCAAGCAACACTCAGAAACCGGTTGATTCCCACATAACAAAAGACTCTAACAAACCTTTGTTGCATTCTACAGGAGTAAAATGTTCTACTGGTGCTAGCGGATCAAAGCCTTCAGGCAATACAAAGAACAATAGGATCTCGCAATCATCAAGTAGCAACAAGACTAACAAAGTAGAAGACCAATGTAAGAACATTAAGTCTAAGAAGAAAAAAAAGAATCATGTTGTCAAAGCTGAATGTAATGCTCATGTCATGCAATCTATGTTAAATGCGAATTCTAAATCTGTTTGTGCAATCTGTAATGAATGCTTATTTGATGCAAATTAATGAGTAAATGTGTTTCTTTAATTTGCTCATGATGAATGTGTTTGTCTAAATAATAACACATGTGTTGTCTAAATCTAAAAATGTTAAGCGTAAAAATATAAAGAGAAAAGAATGGAAACCTACGGGTAAGGTGTTCACTGAAATTAGTTATAAATGGAAACCTACCTGACGTACTTTTACTATAGTCAGAAATAAGTGCCCTTTAACTAGGTTCACCTCTACTAAAGTAGTGCCTGCTAAGGAAACCACTATCAACTCATTCCTTACACCAAATCCAGGAATCATAGTTTACAGTAGGAGACCAAAAGCAACAAGATCTGCAAGTTCTAGTAGCAAAGTTAAGAGTGTAGAATTTAAGACTCCTAACACTAAGGAACCCAATCAATCTTGGGGATCCACTTTTCTGATGTTCCATCTTCTTCTCTTATCGATTGCAGGTTGTCCAAATTGTTCTCTGGTATTTGGACTCCGGATGCTCTAAGCATATGACTAAAAATCGCTCTCAACTCATCAACTTCGTCAGTAAATTTTTGGGAACCGTCAAATTTAGAAATGATCATATTGCTAAGATAATGGGTTATAGAGATTATCAAATGGGAAATGTTACAATATCTCAGGTTTACTATGTGGAAGGATTAGGTCACAACTTATTCTCTATGGGACAATTTTGTGATTCCGGTCTCGAAGTAGCTTTTCGTAAACACACATGCTTCATTCGTGACCTAGAAGATGTTGATCTACTCAAGGTATCAAGGGGGTTAAACGTATACACTTTGTCTCAAGATAATTTGAGGCTATCCTCTCCTATATGTCTCTTATCTAAGGCCTCAAAGACCAAGTCTTGGTTGTGGCATCAAAGATTATCTCATTTAAACTTTGATTATATCACTTCTCTTGCTAAACAAGGTCTAGTCCGAGGACTTCCAAAACTAAAGTATCAGAAGTATCACTTGTGCTCTGCTTGTGCTTTTGGTAAAAGCAAGAAACACTCCCATAAACCCAAAGCTGAATACTCCATTCAAGAAAAAATCTATCTGTTGCATATGGATCTTTGTGGGCCAATGAGGATTCAAAGTATCAATGGAAGAAAATATATACTGGTTATCGTTGATGATTATTCTCGGTTTACATGGTTGAAATTTCTACGATCAAAGGATATAGTTCCAGAGTTTGTGATTAAATTGCTCAAAATGATTCAAGTTCATCTGAATGCAACCGTTCGTAATCAGGACTAATAATGAAACAGAATTTGTCAATCAGACACTAAGAGCTTATTATGAAGAAGTTGGAATCTCACATCAAACATCCGTTGCTCGCACTCTACAATAAAACGGCATTATCGAAAGACGGAACCGTACGTTAGTGGAAGCTGCTCGCACCATGTTAATCTTTTCAAAGGCTCTGTTATTTCTCTAGGCAGAAGCAGTCATGACAGCTTGCTATACTCAAAGCGATCATTAATCTGAAAATGTCACAACAAAACACTGTATGAACTTCTCCATGATCGAAAACCTGACTTATCTTATCTCCATGTCTTTGGTGCTCTCTGCAATCCCACCAATGACAATGAAGACCTTGGTAAGTTGAAACCTAAAGTTGATATAGGAATCTTTGTTGGCTATGCTCCTGCAAAGAAAGCATTTCGAATCTACAACAAGAGGACCCGTTTAATCATTAAAACTATTCATGTTGATTTTGATAAGTTGACATCAATGGTTTCTGGACAACTCAGTTTAGGAACCAGGCCTCAACTTATGACTCCTGGAACAGTCAGTTTAGGACTCGTGCAAAACATTCATTTTCCAACATCGTATGTACCACCAATAAAGAACGACTGGGAACACTGTTTCAGCCAATGTTTGTTGGGTACTTTAATCCTTCACCTTGTGTTGATCCTCAAGTTCCGGCAATCATTGCTCCAGAACTTGTTGTTTCAACAACTACATCTTCCTCAACTACAATTGATCAAGATGCACCATCTACAAGTACCTCACAAACAACTCAAGAAACACCATCACCAGTTATTCCTCTCGGTGTTAAAGAAACAGACCATGATATTGAAGTTGCACATATGGATAATGATCACTACTTTGGTCTTCCAATTCTAAAACTAAGTTCTGAAGAATCCTCTTCTCATGTCGTTACTCCA
>BQNB010062624.1:0-36005 GCA_026074375.1 Tanacetum coccineum
ATGTTGAAGAAGATAATCACGATATTGAAGTCGCACATATGGGTAATGATCCGTACTTTGGTATTCCAATTCCAGAAGTTGCTTCTGATCAATCCTCATCATCGGATATTATTCATACACAATAGCAAATAGACTAAGGATCATCCACTTGAGAATATAATCGGTAATCTAGACAGACCAGTTTCCACACGACTACAACTCCATAAACAAGACTTATTCTGCTACTATGATGCCTTTCTCACATCAGTCAAACCTAAGAACTACAAAGACGCATTAACTCAAGCATGTTGGATTGAAGCTATGCAAGAGGAACTTCATGAATTTGAACATCTTAAAGTTTGGGAACTTAGTCCTCCTCCTGAAAAAGCATTCGCCATCAATCTTAAATGGATCTATAAGGTTAAGCTTGATGAGTTAGGAGGTATTCTGAAAAACAAAGCTCGGTTGGTCGCTCATGGTTATCGTCAAGAAGAGGGAATCGATTTTGAAGAGTCCTTCGCTCCGGTTGCAATACTAGAGGCTATACGAATTTTTCTGGCATTTGCTGCTCATATGAACATGGTCGTCTATCAAATGGATGTGAAGACTGCGTTTCTAAATGGTAATCTACGGGAAGAGGTTTATGTTAGCCAACCGGACGGATTTGTGGATCCAGATAAACCTAACTATGTTAGCAAGCTTAAGAATGCACTTTAATGGTTGTTGAAACAAGCTCCACGCGCGTGGTATGATATGTTGTCTTCATTCCTGATATCCAATGACTTATCAAAAGGTTAGTGGATCCTACTCTATTCATCCGTAGAGAAGGCAAGGAACTACTACTGGTACAAATCTATGTCGATGATATTATCTTTGCTGCATCTACTCCTGAACTTTGTGATCTATTCGCTAACATAACGTGTTCAAAATTCAAGATGTCGATGATGGGTAAAATCTCATTTTTTTTAGGACTACAGATTTCTCAAAGTCCCAGAGGCATCTTTATAAACCAATCTAAATATGCTCTTGAATCACTAAAGAAATATGGCTTTGAATCTTGTGACCCAGTGGATACTCCCATGGTGGAGAAATCCAAATTGGATGAGGATAAAGAAGGGAACGTTGTAGATCCATCACACTATCGTGGTATGATTGGCACCCTTCTTTATCTTACAGCCAGTAGACCAGACCTACAATTTGCTATATGCATGTGTGCCCGGTATCAGGCTCGGCCTACCGAAAAGCACTTAAATGCGGTAAAAAGGATCTTTCAGTATCTAAAAGGAACCGTACATCGGGTCTTTGTATCCAAGGATTCTTCCATTTGCAATAATAGCAGTTTCAGATGCGGATCATGCAGATTGTCAAGATACACTCAGTAGCACATTCTGGCAGTATAACACTTTTGGGTGATAGATTGTAAGCTGGTCGACTAAAAGCAGAAAAGTGCTGCGATAACCCAGTACGGAAGCTGAATATATTGCTTTTGCAGTTGATGGCTCCAAGTCATTTGGATAGATCACAACTTTACCGACTATGGCTTAGGATCAATAAAATTCCAATGTACTGTGATAACAAAAGCGCTATTCCTTATGCTGCAACAACTATCAACATTCCAGATCCACTCATATAGACATCAAGATTTCATTTCATCAATGAGCATGCTGAAAATGGTGTGATCGGAACTTTACTTTGTCATACGGAAGTATCAAATGGCAGACATCTTCACTAAGCGCTGGCAAAGTAGAAAAGAATTGAATTCTAATCAACAAGTTGGGTATGCGAAGTTTACGCCTTGAGGCTCTGAAAAAGTTGGTAGCCGACGTGACGACTAGTGGTGTACTATTCGAATAACCTTGTATCATATGTATATTAATAAACTCAGAAAAACCAAAAATATTTTCTTTATATAGAACTTTATCCAAAACAAGTACAAAAATAAAAAATAGAAAAAATAACAAAAAGAAGTTTTATAATGGGCATGTCATCTGAAATCGATAACATTTACGGTCTTAGAAATGTCATTCAACAATGATACAAGCCTGTAAATGAGTTTGAGCATAAAAGAAAAAAAATTTCAATGTTTTCAAAACATGCCACATGGCTTGCTATTATTTCAGATAGTAACCCGCTTTTCTCCCTAAGGAAAACATGTCGTCAAAAAGACAGTTGTTCCTAACAACGGGAATTTATTCTCGGGCATGGTCTACTTTATGACCATGCAAAGGCTTGTGATTACTTTGCATCACAACCCGTGCTTCCTATATCCATAAGTGTACGTTTCAGTGCATCTATGTGTATAAATAAGAGAAATCTTATTTATCTTGGTGTTTGTTGTTTTGTCACATACAAAATCATTCCATCATCTGAAAATAATTTTCAACATACATTTGTCTTCTCAAACAATGTCTACAGCTCTTTAAATAGAAAACGGGTCATTGTTTGAGGGGGAGAGAATGTCAATTATGTCTTGTCATGATAAAATGAGCTGTTAAAAGGACAAATATTTTTAAACGATAACGTAATTATCTCTTGATAGAAAGGTTAAATAAGTTTAACTATGCTTGTGCATTAAGATGATATTAGTTTATCCTTTAGGTGTATTTTGCTAATTTAAGTCTATAGGTGTGCGAGTATAAAACTTTAGGGACCAAAAGTGCCAAATAGTTTAACTTGATTTCACCTTATAAAATTTAAATGCAAAACTTAGATGTCATCTAAACAAGAGGGGCCAAATGTGCTAAAGTTGAAATGTGCTAAACTTAGATGTCATCCCGTTTGGTTTCACTGTTCTCCACACACACAAACACACTCAAACACACACACGCACACTCTCCAAATCGCATCACCTCAAACAAGCAAAGTCACTCAGTTTCATCTCTAACTATAAACTAAATCTTCATCATCACCTAATCAACTCGAATCCCAAAGGAATTGATAGTTTTCGCCACTCTTGATCACAATAGCCCTAATTATAAAATTAGGGTTCTTAAAATCAAAAAGTGGTTAAATCTTCAAATTGATTGAGGGCTTTTGTAGTGTTAGGTGTAATATATGTATAGGTTAATCAAGTTTTATCATTCGTTGTGATTTAATCATGTTCTTGACTGTTTTGTGTTCGAAAATATAGAAATATGCAAAATAATGTAAAAATATTATGTGTTTTTGTGTGGAATTGTTGCAACATAGTTTCCTGGATATGCTAGGGTAGGTGGTCATGTTTCTTGAGATCAACAATGTTAAATTGTTAATTGTTAGAATCGATCAATGTAAACCTTAATAAAACCGGCAGATCAAAATATGCATGAATCGAACGAGCATAAAAACGTATGAACCGAACGAGTGATTAGTAGTGTGAACCGATCGAGAGATATAAAATGAGGACCGAACGAGTGTAGTGTAGAGTGAATCTATCGAGTGATTTATAATGTGGACCGAACGAGTGTTAGTGTAAAGGGAACCGATCGAGTGATTTGTAATACGGACCGAACGAGTAAAAGACTATTAGGACCGAACGAGTGAATCCTATTGAGGACCGAACGAGTGGATCCGGTATGGATCGAACGAATGAATCATTGTAAGGATCGAACGAGTGAATACTAGTGAGGACCGAACGAGCGACTGATAGTGAGGACCGAACGAGTGACTGATTGTATGGACCAAACGAGTGATTGAAAACATGGACCGAACGATAGACTAAAAATTAGTTTTTGAGGACCGAACGATGTTTGAATATAAGGACCGAACGAGTGTTTGATTATATGGACCGAACGAGTGACATTTAGTGCAAACCGATCAAGGTGTTTCTTGAGGACGAACGAGTGAAGAAGATTATCAACATAACCAACATTTATAGACAATAACACACTTTAGATCAATATTTTATTCTAACTATTATTCAATATAACAAATCTCTTAGTTTAAAATAGACTTAAAAAGTCTTGACAAAACCGTTGTTTAACTGCATTCAACATTTTATTGTTAGAATAGGATGCCTTGTCACATACGCTATTAGTCTATCTAAGATGATTGATCTTCAAAAGTGCTAAAAAGTCATAAAGGTTCTCATGAATGAATGATTGTGTCTCCTTATAAACTGCACTCACTCTTTCTTAAACAGACTCATAGAAATCTCAATAGCGGATCAGATCGCTTTGGATGATGCGTTAGTTGCTCCTGCTGACCGACTTAAGATTGGTAAATGTAATCTTCATTTAAGCTCGGATGTCACATCAAAGGAAGCAACTCTTCAAGTAGCAACGATGTGTTAAAGCGCACTCTTTCTACAAGCATTCCAAGTAACTGCTGATGCTCCAGAGATCTATATGCAAGAATTCTGGGCCTCTGCTTATGTTCAGAACTGATTTGTCAGGATTCAAGAAGAAAAAGAAAAAGCCACCTTCCTCCGAATCTTGAACAATTCAGAGACATTCTTCAAATTTGCCTAAAGTCATAATAAAAGATTGAAAACACCTCTTGAGAAGGAGATTCTCGCATTTCTAGCTAATCTTGGTTACTCTGGAGAAATAAGGAAGATCACTAACGTTAATGTCAATAAACTGCATCAACCCTGGAGATCATTTGCAGCTATCATCAACAAATGTCTCAGTGGTAAACCATCCTACGACAAGTCGTGCGTCTTTCTCAGCTCAAATCTGTGGGTATGTACAATAGCTAAGAAGGTTGATTACTGCATATCATATTAGGGAGGAATACTTACCAGATATGAGAACAAAATCCTAAGAAGGGCAATGCTATGTACTATCCTCGATTACTAAGCTAATCGTCAACTTTGTTATGGCTAAAGATCCTTCAATTCCTTAAAGAAACAAGGTTAATTGGCACTATGCCAGAGATGACCTAATATTCACGATGATCAATGTCATCTCAAGGAATGAAGACACTCAGTTGTACGGGGCTATCTTACCAATAGAGTTAACAAACAAGGACATCCGCATCTCTGAATCAGACAAAGAGTATCATGCTATTGCTTCAAGAAAGATTCCTTCAAAGATGAAAGGAAGTAAGAAGAAAGCTAATACAGATACTTCTACTAAGATGAAGCCTCCCACAGTCCCTAAAGACAAGAAAGAAAAGAAGTCTGGAAAAGGAAAGCAGAAGGCTAAAGAGTTAGAGACTATCTCTGAGGCAGTTTTGACAGAGGCTGAGCAACTCAAGATAATCACAAAGAGAAGCCGTAAAGAAACTCACAGCTCTCATGCCAGCGGGTCTGGTGTAGCTGAAGGAACTGGTGTTATACCAGGGGTTCCTGATGCACCTGATTATGACTCAGATAATGATATCTCCTGGAAATCAAGTGACGATGATCAAGATGATGATAAAATTAACGATGATGAGAAAGCTCAGGATGATGAAGATGAGGATAAAAATGACGATAATGAGACTATACAGGTGATGAAGATGATGATATACATGACGATGATGAGAATGCTCAAGATGATGATGATGAAGCACAATTTGAATCAAAAGATGATGGTGATGATTTCATCCATCCAAAGCTCACAACGTATGATGATGAAATAATACATGAAGAGGAAACTGATGAAGATGATACCTTCGATCCTATAGTTCATACACCCTCTCGTATTTCATCATCAGATGACCGAAGACAGGACAATGAGTTAAGATGATGTTGAAGGAGCAAAGTCGAATGAAGATGCTACATATGTAGAGGACCAAGGAAATGAGGTGGACAAAGATACCTATGCCAATCTTAAAGGAAGAGATGAGGTAATGACAGATGTTATATTGCCCCAGGTTCAAGCAACCCAGGAAATTGAAGACACTCATGTGACCCTAACTCCAGTAAATCCTGATGGTCAACAACAGAGCTCTTCTGTATCATCTGGCTTCGTCTACAACATGCTGAATCCAAATCAAGATACCGGTGTTGATGCTATATTTAGACAACAAGCAGAAGCCACCTCTCTAATAGAGATTCCTGTCACTACCATTGCGGAGCCATCCTTCTTTGTCCCAACTAATCTTCCTCCAACAT
Organism: Tanacetum coccineum; assembly: GCA_026074375.1. Classification (NCBI taxonomy): domain Eukaryota; kingdom Viridiplantae; phylum Streptophyta; class Magnoliopsida; order Asterales; family Asteraceae; genus Tanacetum; species Tanacetum coccineum. The sequence goes on from BQNB010062624.1 coordinate 5,999, forward strand.
CGAATCCTCTCTTCATTCGATTACAACAACCACCAATCCTGACACCGGCTACAACTCTAAGTTCCTCACTACAAAATCTTCCTGACTTTGGTTCGTTTTTTGGTTTTGATTACAGACTAAAAGCGTTAGAAGATAACTTTTTTTTTATCTCGGTACTCAGAAAACAAATCAATTATGCTTAGAAGCACTCCTCTTCCTATTCCTGGCATCGTAGAACATTATCTCACAAATAAAATGCATGAAGCATAAGATGTTTGCAGTCCAACTGAAGTCTTACAAATTCGAGAAGAGTCTCATAATGAAAATCAACAATTCCTTGATTCAATCGATGAAGGAATGAAGAAAGTAATCAAAGAACAAGTCAAGAAAGAAGTCTCAAAGATCACTCCAAAAATTGACAAGTTAGTAAACGAACAACTCGAGTCTGAGGTTCTGTACGGATCATCAAAGGAAGACAAAGACGTCTCATGCGTAGCTTGCTAATCTTTCCGAACTAGAGCTGAAAAAGAGCATATTAACAAGATGGAAGCTAACAATTCTACAACAGTTCTAACAATTCAAGGCACTCTACAAGGCATTAGTTGATGCGTATGAAGCCGACAAAATTCTGCTAGATACTTATGGCGATACAGTCACAATAAAAAGACCTCGAGACTGTGCAGATGATGATCAAGAACCCTCCGCTGGAACAGATTCGGGGTCCAAAAGAAGAAGGTCAGGAAAAGAACCTGAATCTACCAGTGCTCCAAGAGAAACGACAACCACGACAGCAGGAAAGACTACTACAGGTTCTAAGACTCATAAGCAATCTGCTAGCCAATCTGCTCCGGTAGAGGAAACTATGCAAACTACAGATGTCTTTGAAGCACCTGCACAACAGGAGTTTGAAACAGGTGTCATGAATGAACAAGCAGAAGAAAAGGTCCACACTACCTGACTGGTTCAACACCTAACGACTACTCACTTGATCATCGCATGAAACAAAGTCTGTACCTGTCGTTCATGAATTTTTTCTGTCCAACTTGGCTAAGCAGTCTGACAAAAGACTAGACCCTCGAGAGGTCAGTCGATGAGCTAACAACACTACATTTGAATTCTCCACTTTTTTGTGATGAACCGGCAAATGTTAAACACTAACACCTAAAATGTTAGCAGGTCCAACATTTAGCTGAAGAATAGGAACATGGCAGAGAGATTTGACTGAACTTGAATACTTTGTGAATAAGTCTACAAAGCCACAACAGAAAAATTGGACTGGATCAACCCCGAAGGCCGCCAATATCCTCATGATCTGCGACAGCCACTTCCGTTAGTTCCAAATTCTCAAGTCGTCATGTTATATCATTCATCACTTAATCAATAACGACCTGAGTACCTACGTGTGTGATCAAGCCACAAGTACTCCTACTCAGTTACGAAGACCACGGCTGCAGATTACGGGCATATTAAATGGATAGAAGACTTAGTGCCCAACTCAATGTGGAGTCAAATGATAGTCAAATACGACAAATTCGCTCTCTGGGGAATCTCACATTGGGGCAAAAAGCGAAGACAGTTCTATGAATTTGCGACCACAAGGGAATCAGCTCGTGACGTCTACTCAAAAAAGAATGAAATAATTTATTGCTGTCATAAGGTGGAAATAGTCGAATGGCAAAACTACAAGCATCTTAACTGGATTACTGTACGGAGGGATGACGACATACTTTACAAGTTCAAAGAAGGCGACTTCCCACAACGTCGATCCAAGACATTTGAAGACATGCTGCTCCTTTCTCGTGCAAGGAAAAGTGACAAATCTCAACTACGATAATGGGGTTTATTGTATAGTTTGATATGAACGTATTACATTTAATGTCTCCTTAAGAATGTTCACAAGAAGTGTGGTCATCCAAAGGCGTGTGGAAGATCTTCAATTGGGTGTTGAAAGCTATCAAAATAAACTCAACCTCACAAAGCCTGACACGTACAGATCCAATCTGAGAAGACGAGACGTTTATACACCATACTCCGATCCCAGAGGATTCATCTAATGAAACATAAGACAAGAAGAACAATTGAAAATGCGCAATGACTAACTACACAAGTTCAGCGATGGGACTCTCGATGATGTTCGGACGCTCTAAAATGATCGACATTAAGGATTTAAAAAGAGTATCTGCCTTAAAAAAGACTTTTTGGAGCCAACGTGACAAAGCAAATGCAAGAGCTATGATTCAAGCAATTGACAAAAGACTAAAGACAAGGAGGATAATGCGGAGTTTGGAGAGATTTGTGGGTGGAAGACCATACGGGGTGAACTTACGGCACTTCAAAGACCATATGATTAATCATAATGTTGTTCTCTCTTAAAAGGATCATCCTCGTAAAAAATTTTATCTTGTGAATATTTAATTACTAGAGTAATTTTTTTGGTGAAAAAATAAGATGACTCGAGTATAAAAAATTCAAGAAGTTTCTCAGTAAATTCCAAAACTTTCAATATTTACTCGGCAACCATCTATTAATCCATCAAAAGTTGAGGGGGAGCAATAATATGTTCCAATCTGCTAGAATATATCATTTTGTCCTCGAACGTTAATCAATTGATATCCAAAATATCAAGGGATTAACATTTTGGATAAGGGGATGAAAAATGGATTAATCCTAGACTTATGTATATTGACAGGAATTGATCAAATAAAATGGACTCCAATGCACTCCACACCCTATATCTTCTTACGATTACTCGATGCACATGTTAAGGGGGAGCTTTTATGATGATGAAAAAACTCTCAAAGTGTAATCTTTGATATTTTATATTAAACACTATTGATTGAAATTTCAATGCTTTTGAAGGATCATGAATGAAATACCAAAAGACCGACCATGTTCTTAAATTTATGAAGTTATAAGGCGGTTAGGCTTAGGTATTCAAATCCCATGATCCAGCCAGAACCGAAGGGATCTACCCATGGATATCCACTAGTTAGTGTAGAAGTCCTTAAGTTATGATTACAAAGAGAAAATGTAGATAGGGAATAATCCTGACTGAGATGGAGCAAACCCCCAACCGGAACAAACCCAACCAAGGTGTTAGTTATAAGTCTCCGGTAAGCATTAAAGGGTTTAAAAAGAAAAAGAAATGTAAGGAATAAAGGGAGAAACTAAATAACCTCCATACACGTAGGCAGAAACCGGGTCAATACATATGCTGTCAGAAACACTCAGGTTAGTCTGTACATTGAAGACAGTCATGGACCCAGTGACGCTATGCACAACCCTCCCTAGCCACTCAAGGTCTCTCAAAAGACTCTTGTTTCATTTCTCACGGAGATTACACGCATTTCTATCGACTTTCTCACTCCGAGTTAGTTGATATTGAAAAGGTGGCAGTCTGCTCCAGCCTCCGATCACTAAAATTAAAAGTGCACTATTGAGTCTAGAGCCAAAAGAGATCATCCATTAATCTCATTAGGACACTTGTCATAACTTAGCTTGTTATCTCACACAATGTGAATATCAAGTAATATCATTAGAGTCCTACGCAAGATACTTGTGATTTTGCCAGAACATCCGAGTGATACTTAGGTATTCACAATGAAGATGGAAATCCTGCTTGAGCCAACATCAAACAAGCTCATGGTAGGTAACTTGTGCGATTCTTTATGAATCAAACTTGTGACAACTGGAAAGAAACGATGGTTGCGATTCTAAAGAACAACTTGTTCCAGGAAATGATCAACGGTTTTTAATAATTTTTGAATATGATTAACCCTCTCGTGATGACCCCCACAAAACAAATTTTGCAAGTGATACACCGATTGATTTTCAAATCAATTTTTTATATCAATCGGTGAGATAGTAACTCAATGGTTCACTCTTATCGTGTCGTTTGCTTTGAGACGTTCCGATAATGAGAACATGCTGAGTATGATGAATCTAATACTTATGTGTTAGAAAGATTCAATATTACAGCTGGAAATCCTGTCAAGAAGATTCTTCTTAAATTGAATCTATCTAATCACAGGTCGATCCTCACGGATTCGAAGGTTACTGCAACCATACCCGGGCGAATGACAAAGCCATATTTGTCCCCCCGCTTTATTGCTAACTGTTTTAATGTAGGATACTTAAAAGATGGAGGTGGAGGTACCTGATTCCAGCTGACTTACAAGATCTATAGCCACATGCTCATACCCTAGCCGACAAAACAGAAAAGACAGCATAAAAGCTCAAGTACATGTTATCAAGACTTCCGCTACTCTGACATCGTACGTCTTTCTTGATGTAACGAAGTATTAAAGTAACGAATTTTCAAGAAAGATGCAACATTAAAGCCTATTCCAATCAACAAATCAGAAAGGTAAGAGCATGTCGGAGTCCAGCAGTCCGCAAGTCCACAAATGGCAAAGTTTTCAAGATGAGGCGTAAAGAGATTGTGCTAGGTTGATGATCTCAAGATGCTCAAGGATCACAATGTCAAATCAAGTTCAAGGAACAAGCTCAAGTCCAGAAATCAATGATCAACATACAACAAATCACTAGAGAAAGTCAAGAGTACGAGCTAAAGCCTATATGATAAAGCATACTATGCTAGGTTTAAAGTATTTGTACATTGGAGTTACCTCCCCTTAGGGGGAGATTGTTGGAACACAAAGTATCGTCACTTCCAAGTTGTAATAGTCTTTATGCTCGTAGTTTATGTAATACAAAGATTTGTAAATCAATCCGGCCCAAGACCCATGGGGAAGCCCATAGAACTCCATGTGCCGGCCACTAAAGACCTTATATAAGCCTCCCTAGTCCTTGAGAGGTTGTTGTTTCATTTGTAACATTTCATTTTAATACACTTCATCCATTTTCACACCATATTTATCTCTCACATCACAACCCACATCTCACTCTTGTTCTTGGTTTGATCATAAGATTACAAAATTCTTAGACACAGCCTTTTGTGAAAGTTGTTTGTTTTAAAGACACAATTTGCACTTCAATTCAGTCATTTTGTTTGTTACTTTAGTAAACTAGTTTTGTTCTAAATCCCCTTTTTACCTTACTTTGTTCTAGATTTTGAACCTGGGTTTTGTATCTCTCAAACTCAGCTTTTAAGGAATCATTTGCAAGGCTTTGTTCCTTATTAGTGTTCATGTAGCCCTCTAGTTTTAACCTCATATCATCAAGAATGGTAATCATATAAATTTGATCAGATAGCACAGGAGATACCTCAGTTGGAACATTTTCGACTTCGGTGTTTGATTGGTATTAAGCATATTGGATGGAAGTTATCAATAAGCATCGATATCCGAATCAACATCGGAGGTCCTTAGTTGTATCTACTTGGTGCATCGCTTGTGTTACTTGATGATTTATATTTTCAAAGAAGTGATTATTATGAGTGTGTTCCTCTGAGTGAAAATCAGTGTCGTTGTTGGTGCCCTCTCCAGTAGATGTACAAGTTAGATTGGCCATGAATGCTGCACGCCAGCAAGAGTGCTTGTCTACATCCAATCCTAAGTCATGCCTCAAGCTTACTTCAAATGTCGTAGTGGTAGTGATGGCCAATGGTTTAGCATAAGGTGTTGTACCCTCAACATCGCCAAAAAGCTTTAGCCTCTACATCAGAATAACGCTTTACACTTAGCTTCCATAAGCATGCCTTGTCTTTGAACCACTGTTGGTCCTTTCCCGATTCTTCTCATTGCATTCCCTTGCTATATGTTCATTTGACTACGGCAGGTTTGTAACAAGTCAACCAAATTTCCTTGAGATCTATTTGCAATCTGTTTACCTTTGTTACTGGAGTCTCTTCGTTGAACATTCTCGTTGTAATCCTGGACCGCTTGTAATCGTAGCTTGGGTCATGTATTAGTAGAGGTTCTGAGCTGTATGTTGTAATATGAAACTGTTTTTGAAACCCCCTAGTAAATCACAATTTGGTTCTTCATTGCTAGCATAGCATCATTGGTTGACTGAGGAGATTGTGGAGGGACAAAAGGTGAGTACTGTTGTTAGGAGGTATGTGACCTTTTCTTTGTTGCCTGAGCCATATAAGCAAGTGGATCAATGTTCCCTGAAGATTGGTTCATCTTGCTAAGAGTCTTCATGGCATGTTGTTCATAACTCTTCAAGTGAGTGTATAGATTGACATAGCGCAATTTGATATGTCCCTGACTGTTTCTCACAATAGTAACATACTTCACCAATACGAAGGTAGGTTTGTTGAGAAACTTGGTAATTCCTCTGTGGAGCAAGGATTTATTTTAGTGATCTTCATGTCATTGATCAGCTTGTGGAATCGAACAAAGTAGTCGTGAATCGATTCATTTCCATTAGCTCGGAACCTTTCATATTGATCAAACAAGATATCCTTTTGTTGTTGTTCAGTGAGACCAGATCCTTGCATAAGTAGCTCTACATTCTCCAAGATTTCTTGTGCCTTCTCAGTTTGATTCATCGTGTTGAATATGTGTCTGCGATCCCTTTGACAGAGGATGTATAAAGCTTGAATATCAGCAAGCTCTTTGATGTTCTCAGCCTCTGTGAACTCATAATCTCTTTTTTTTCTGATTACCTGAGTTTGTTGTTCACCTTCTCCCGTAGTGTCTGTGGTTGTTGGATGTGGAGTAGATCCATTTTTGATGGAATTCCAAATTAACTTCCCATTAGGTTTTCCACTAATGTACCTCTGTATGCGTATTTTCCACGAATCAAAGTTACTTTCTTCCAACATTAGAGGACGGTTATCTGTACCTGCTGCAATTGATTCTTTATTCGTTGTTGACATTGTGAAGTTACGGATCTTGAGTGGTTGATTGTGTGTATCTTTGATTGAAATCAAATAATATTCACAGGATTTTACAATCTTTGATTAAAACCAAGAAAAGAATCGTATATTTCGCGGGATTTTATCAAATCAAGAAAAAACCGTAAAACAATAATGAATTGATCTTGTAATATTCCAAAGATTTTCTCGTGTAGAAGGAAAGAAGAACAAGAATATAATTTCCAAAATTAGAAGATTATATCCCTTTACTTTAGGAACCAAATATTTACTTCCCAAACTTAACCGCCAAAGATAAAATCAAATCCCTTGATTTTAGAAAAAAATTATTTACTTTCCAAAATATAGACCTCTTTCTTTTTTACACTTTTTTTTTCTTAAAAAACAACCGAAAGTTTTTTAAAAAATAAGTCAAAACCTTTGTTTTTTAAAAAAATCAACCGAAAGTTTTTTTTTCAAAAAAAAAACATCTGAAATTTTTTTGCAATGAATAGTACCCGATGAACATTACCATGAATAGTTAATTTTTTTAAACACACAAATCACAACACTTACCACTTAGGGTCTTGATACCAATTGTAGGTTCCAATAATTTTCACTATGATGGATTTATTATAAAGATAAGATCAAGAGAAAGTAGACATGGAAAGGAAAAGTTTAATTGAAAAACAAAACTTACAGGTAAGAGATTACAGAGATAAATCCTTAAAGTGTAGGAGAAAACATATTGTCTATGTTTATGTATGTGTGTACTTCTGTGTACAAGAGAGGGGGAGGGGGTATTTATACCTCTAATTAGGTTTAATAAAGAGGGAAGGGAGATTGGGCTTGGTGCTTTTTCCAGTTACCCTGTTACATAATTAATTATAACAAGTGATAAGAAAAAAATAATAAAAAAAACTAAGTGACCTGAGATTTATATTGTTTCTAACACCCGCTGCCACCCACTGCAAACCTATGTCAGATAGAAACAACTATGCCTCACCAAAGCGACAAGTATTAGCGATGAAAGGCACTTCCAACTAAAAACAAGTATAAAGCCACGTCTAAGGTATCGCACCTCCACCCGCTAATGATAGTCAGTAGCGGGGATAAATATTCGCAATCCATGTGAAGGACCATCTCCAATAAGGTCAAAATCTTATAGCCGCAACATGTTCGCTAAGACTCCACTTGCTCATAACTTGCATCATTCTCACCTTATCTTTAAAGAGCTCAAAGGCAGACTCCAGTGAGCTTTTCTGTAGAAAAAAAAGAAAAAGAAAAGTATTAGTCATAAAAATAAAGGAAAAATACGATCAAGGATGTAAAGAAACCTGCGGATACCTGGGTAGCAAGATAATCCCTCTCAGATTCTAAGGAAGCCAACTTAGAATTGAGCTCGTCACGGAAAGCTTAGAAGCCCAAACGAATCAGCATATTTGGTGCAACCAGAGATGAAAGGGACGCCAGCTCCATCTCCTTGAAGTAGCCACAACTCAAGGTTATCACCCATCTCGACAAAACATTATCGTTCTCCTTCAAGAGCAAAATTCTTCTCTTTTAAATCCCTCAGCTCAGTACTCTTGGTGGCATCCGCAACCTCTACCTCGGATAGTTGACGGCGGAGAGAGATGGCTTCAGCAGCCTCAGCCTCTTTCAAAGATAACAAAGACTTTAGATGAGCAATCTTCGCGTCTTTTTCTGAAAGGAGAGTAGTCTGTTCAGCACACTTGTCCTCAAGCTCACCTTTCCTTTCCAATGTATGCTCTGCCCGCATCCTTACCTCCGCCCCCAAACACACCTGCCGCGCGGCCCCAATGTTGAACTCAAAATAAAGCTGATCGTAATCCATGGCATGCAGTTGTGTAAATAGCGCAGGAGGGGCAAGATGATCCGTCATATCATGACAGACATAAGGACTGTCAAGAACATAGTCTATAGTAACCTTCCATCTCAAAACCTTACATGGTGCATAGTCCTCAGTATCAAGACTCCTGGAAGCATAGAAAGATTCCAATGAAATGGAAGGCTTCTTCGAATTAGAAATGCTAGCCAATCTGCATCAACCCCACCACGTACGAAACTTCTCCAATATGCTTAAAATCCTTTAGGCTCGTCTTAGCTTTTTGAACAGAAACAAACATTGGCATCAACAGTAGTGGTAACAGCAACCGTCACTACCAGAACATCCGCAGCAGGGGATCTGGCAATAGAAGCGACCTCAGAATATGAAGCTGAATGATGGGAACTATCTGAAGAAACAACATACCTCACGTGGGGAGGACGAGTCTGTAAATTAAGTCCAGACACAGAATCCACAGGTCCAACGTCCGATATAGGAGTTACAGAAGCAGTGATGAGAGGTCCTGTAGTATCACTAGGAATAGTAGAACCCTCCGGAATCATTCCACGAAGGGCAGTAAGAGACTTCCCGTCAGTGGGGGGAGGTAAAGGTTGGGTAGTCTCCTCAATTTATAGGAGTAAAAACAGAACAGTATCATCTCAGCCGACTTTCGCTCTTTTGCTTCTTCTTAGCTTTCTCGGCAACAACTTCCGAAGCATCCAAAGCAACAACTTCCTCCAAAACATCATCATCTTTTTGAGCCAAATGCTCCTGATCAGCATCGCTTCCCTCGTCAAACATCTTATCAATACTGTCACTACTATCTCCTGAGGCAACGGTAACAGGAGGGTTCAATGAAACGGTGCGACCCTCAGTCATCTTCAACAACTTAACCTCATGCTCTGTAAGGTTCCTCTCCCCTACCCGTACCTTAGTGGGATCAGAATGATGGATAAACGCAAACAAATCCGTCTCTGTAATATGGCAACAAGATAAACGTCAGAAATAACAACAACACAAATAAATCCAAGATGCAAAACAAGATATACCACCTCTGTCGCCTCCCAAAAGTTGGATAGTTGTGTCTCATCCAGTTGTATAAACGGCTATATACCACCCAAATAAGAAAGGTCCGAAAAAATCCAAAACGAGAAGTAGGTATGAGTCCGCAAAAACTCGCACGCCTCTGCATCATATCGAGAAAGCTTGGGCGGAGGATCTTTGCTTAAAATTTTACTTTTCAGAGATACAGAAAGGGGAAAGTGCGATGAACAACCCATAAAAAATGATCATTTCCAGTCTTGATAGAAATCCTAACGGCTTACTATAACAAAACAGGACCCGCCATAGTGTTTGACGACGACCATCCATCCTTGGTATAGAATAACTAGTATAGAACATACGGAAGCAATTAACGGAAGGCTGAAATCCATGAACACGACATAAAATCTCAAAGTGAGAAACCTTGGCCGCCCCAAACACAGACAGTTGGGAAAGATGTATATGAAAATGGTCAAGAACGTCAACAAGAAACTGGGACAAGGGGATCTGGTAATTGGCAAAATTGAAAAAACGGGTATATACACCAATCTTGCCATAAGGACTTTGTAAAATATTTTTGTCCGGGCAGGGTAAACAAGGACGAACACAGGCAGGAATATGGTACTTTGTACATAGTGCATCTAACGCTTTTTGACTCAACTTGGACTTAATATCACGAATGGTACTCATCGTGATATATAAGAAAGGAGAAAAAACCTAACCTGGTAGCCTAAAGAAAGAGGAAGCAGCAGAAAACGTGGAAGCCGGCTGACAAAAGCTTAAAAATCTTTTTAACAATGGTGGTAATTTGTGAAGAAGAAGGAAAAGAAACAGTGAAAACCAAAGGGGTATTTATACCCTTGGTATAGTAAATACACAAGGCGGCAAGATAATGACACGTGTAAAGCACTATATCAACCAACGCACGAGATTTAAAATAATCGAAAGTGATGCCAGTTGGATAACTGACACCAAGTCGTGTCAACTAGAAAACGAAAGGTCAGAATGAATACACGTCACCCAAACCTTACCTAACTAATTAACAAAAGTCACGGAGGAGCCACTAGTCGCGGAAGCAAAGTCTTGCGACACTACAAAGTCTAGTAAGCTACACCGCATGCGTCAAAGTACCGCAAGCAATGAACCTACTAGACTGGGGGGACTTGATGACGAATAATAGGCATACCAGGCCTCTGGGCCTGGGCCGTATTATTACAATGGGCTCCGGGCCCAACTAAACAAATAACCAGGCCAGAACTAAGCCCAGGATTGCATTGGCACGGCCCGGACATAACAAGACGGACGTGGATCGGATCGAGCCGCTTCCGTACATCACCCACGGAAGGAAATCCGCGTCCGCAGTCACGATTGACGCGGATCCTTACCCGATAAGGGTCCCACTCCGGCCACTACAACTATAAGCGAAATACTAGGAAACCCTAGTATTTGGTTTCCCTATAAATAAGAGTCATCTGACACATCACAAGGTACGCAATTCTCTGACATTCTTCACACACACATATATTTTCTGACAACATGAGTACTTACTCTTGCGCCGGAGTCCAATCGTGGGGTCCGTCCCCACGATAAGGCTAACGGTTCTTTTCTTTGTATGTGCAGGAAATCACCTCTTTTTTCTTGCTCTAGTACAAGATCTAACCCATTGGTCACTTACCGGCCGAGCCCAGTAAGCGTCCTCAACCTATTTCATTCCCCAACACACATTTTGTACTAACGAAAATTATTGCCATTTACTTATGCAAACTTGTTATGACCAAACTTGTTCAATAAGGCTGGTAGCTTAATTAAAAATATTTTCATGATATATGCATCCATTCTACCACTAATTATCCACCTCGGCCTCAAATTATATGCGCATTCCAACAAATTATGCACATTTTAACTGTTTTAAATTGTTTTGTATGCATACATTTTTCATGCTCATAAGTTTGCTAGATTATATACTTCTCTAATACAACTTCCCTCACTCAAAATTCTTCTAATTTACGCACATATGTATAATTGGACTTTGAGACCATTTACATATTCATACATCTCGAAATTCTACTTCATGTGACTTAACTCTTTGCACCATTGACAAAATGAAGATGAGTGACAGTTAGGCCCAGTTTGGTTCGTTGTAATCTGATATAATTGTAACCTTACTACATTATGTAGGTTGTTGGTTTGTAGATTAAAGGAAATTGTAATTAAGATTAAATTACGTAGGTTGTTCAATTTTCGTTGTAATTGTAATTCAGTCACTCTAATTACATCAAGTGAGGAACTTCAGATTACATAGGTAGTTGGATCGAAAGTTTTGAACTACTTTGTAATTAAATTTTTTAATTTAAAGCATCGATAATTCTGATTTTTTTACTCTAAAGCATCAAATTTTCACAGTTATTGTAACCTTTTCCCTTTTTGTGTTCTGAATATTTCGTTTATAGTCCTTTAACTATTTGACTTTTGTCAGTTTATTCAGATTTTGTACCGTGTTGACGGTGATGATTTTTATGAGAATTATGGTGAATTATGGTTTATTGTGATTAATAATCCCTTTTGGAAGGTATTATTGTGTTATTTGTATTCCGGGTGGTTTGACCCGTGAATTTTGAGAAATGCCAAAAAACAAGTCTGACACGTCCGTTAATGTCCAGATGAGTTTTGAAAGGGTTTAAAGTGAAAATATGTCATGTGAATACTCTAGGTTAATGGAAAAGTATTTTTAAGGTGAATAAAAATGCTAATTAACTTTGGGGTAAATTTTACGGTTGAGTTTTACGAGCTTTTAAGTGATCCCGACACGAAAAGAAAGACCCAAACCTTCCTAGGATCCTTTGGCCGGTCGAACCCTCCCTTGGAGACAAGGAGGCTTATTTTTAGGGCTTGTGTCTTTTGGAGAAGGACTATAGATATTCCATTCAAGTATTATTCACACACACACACACACACAAATCAAGCTTTTCATCTCTCTTTTCTCTCCCTCTTAGCGTCCGAGCTAAGCAAACATACACACACTTTATATTTTTGAACTTTGATCAAGAAAACATGAAGACATAAATATTTGGGGTTGATTCTAGTGTTTGGGTATCCATTTAAACAACGTTTGGGTTGTCCGGTTCGTGTCAAAATCTACAATTTTGAAGATTTTCTTGTAAGTTTTCAAATTTAAATTTTGTTTGTCCTTTTGGGTTTATTTCGATGCATAGATGTTAGTTGTACAAGTTGATCGTTGTGAAAATCGATTTTTGGAAACAAAACGGATGAAAAAAGGGGTATTTGGTTCGTATGATATAAAAAGAAAGAAGAGGGATTTTGTAGTTTTGATATTGTGGTCATGATAGTTGAATAGTATATATTGCAAAATGGCTTATTTTTTATAATAGCTTGTATAGCTTATTGCGGGCTTATTTTTAAGCATTTATTGGCTTATTTTGAGCTTATGGCTCACGGCTTGAAGTAAAATCACAAGGGATGTGATTTTGATTATTTACTTTGATTTGTGTTTATTCGTGGACTAGTTTTGAGGCTTATGGTGGTAACCAAATGCGATACGTAGCTTATTAGCTTATTTTTAAGCTTAATATACGTATTTTTGAGCTATTGGACTCACGGCCCAATAAGTCTATTTAAGTCGTGGCTTAATGGGAGGGCTTATCGTGGTCCGGATTATTTTCTACTTATAAGTATATGCTTATATTTGTAAATAGACCTTGGTTTTGGACTTGGATCGTATTTTGGACTTATAAATGTCTTAATGGACCCTTGTTAGGTCTTAAAGCCTAATAAGCGATATTTAGTTGATTCGAGAGTTTTTGTCGGACTTTCGAAAGTGAAAATGTATTTACAAAGTGATATTGAACGATATTTTAGGAAAAACATTTTTGTAAACGTTAAAGGTTGAGATTTTGGAATTTTGTCGAAAAGTGTCGAATTTATGAAAAGTGTTGAAAATAAGGTTTGAAACCTTGGAAAACGTTGTATGAGCGTACGAGTCATGTTGAAATTTCGTAAAAAGTTTATACTTAGAAATTTTTCTAAAAACATGATTTTTGATTTTAAATAATAAAATAATATTTTATTATTTTATTATTTTATTTATTTAATAAATTCACTAAAAGACGAAAAATATATTTTTTCTCGAAACTTCTCTAATGTGTTTATTATGAGTAAACGTTTCATTTTCAACCGTATTATGATTTATTTTGAAGTGACTAAGGTTACCGAATGGACTTGTCGAGATATATTTATAATTATTAATTATAAATATATATGTATATTACTTGTCTATTTTCTCTAAATAGTATAAGTATGTATTATTGAATAATGGGATTGATACGATTGTTGGGATATGTTGTCAACCATCACACCACTAAATTGTTTTGGGTAATTGTATAACGCGTCTAAACTCTATGCATCAAACGTGAAGATTGTTTTGGAATTGGGTGGTCCGGATTATTTTCTACTTATAAGTATATGCTTATATTTGTAAATAGACCTTGGTTTTGGACTTGGATCGTATTTTGGACATATAAATGTCATAATGGACCCTTGTTAGGCCTTAAAGCCTAATAAGCGATATTTAGTTGATATGAGAGTTTTGTCGGACTTTCGAAAGTGAAAATGTATTTACAAAGTGATATTGAACGATATTTTAGGAAAAACATGTTTGTAAACGTTAAAGGTTGAGATTTTGGAATTTTGTCGAAAAGTGTCGAATTTATGAAAAGTGTTGAAAATAAAGTTTGAAACCTTGGAAAATGTTGTATGAGCGTACGAGTCATGTTGAAATTTCGTAAAAAGTTAATACTTAGAAATTTTTCTAAAAACATGATTTTTGATTTTAAATAATAAAATAATATTTTATTATTTTATTTATATAATAAATTCACTAAAAGACGAAAAATATAATTTTTCTCGAAACTTCTCTAATGTGTTTATTATGAGTAAACGTTTCATTTTCAACCATATTATGATTTATTTTGAAGTGACTAAGGTTACCGAATGGACTTGTCGAGATATATTTATAATTATTAATTATAAATATTTATGTATATTACTTATCTATTTTCTCTAAATAGTATAGGTATGTATTATTGAATAATGGGATTGATACGATTGTTGGGATATGTTGTCAACCATCACATCACTAAATTGTTTTGGGTAATTGTATAACGCGTCTAAACTCTATGCATAAAACGTGAAGATTGTTTTGGAATTGGATGATTAAATTGGGACATTAACTGGACTAGGTCCTGTGCGGGCGTCATTGCATTTGCTTGCGTGATTGAGATTTGGTTGCTAAAGACTTGCTTGAGGTGAGTTCTCATATCCCCACTTTTTACTGTTTTTCTGTTGGGGAAAAATGATACTCACATGTGTTTTGAAATGTTTTGAATTGATCTGTGCAAAATGTGGTTTTATTTTTAGGACAAGTTATGTGCTTATGACTACTATGTGAATATTATATGTTTCATGATTGTTTGGATCAGATGGGTACGCCTACCCAATATGTGTATGAGTGTTTGGATCAGATGGGTACGCCTACCCTGTATTTGTATGACTGTTTGGAGCGGATGGGTACGCCTACCCAGGTTTGTGTGTGGTCCTGCCCTAATTTTAGGCTCTGAAATCAGGTCGATACGCCGTATTGGAGTGGTCTAATACGGTATATTAGGGGGTCTTTAACGTGGGCTCCACGAATATAATATTCTGGAATAATCATCAACCACCAACCAATACGGCGTATAAATGCCCCTAGATACGACATATTGGGTCTTCCCGTCATGGATGTGTTTGTGAAGTTAGGGCACACATATGCCGTATTTGCTGATGTGAATACGACGTATTGGATGTAAAACCAGCTTGTTCTTGGATGTTGACCAAAGTATCATATACGACGTATCTATTGATGTGGATATGGTGTATTCTTCAAAGTCAGACAATGGTCTTGAATTCGTCTAAATCTTGGGATACGGAGTATCTATGTGGAATGATATGGTGTATAGATTAGTTTTAGCAAACTTTCTTGGAATACTTCGTTTATGCTCCAAAACTCGCTCTTTTATGTAACTTTCACCAACTGCTTGATAATAACTGAGAATAATAAAGATAAGCAATTAAGTATCAAATCTTACGTAAAATAATATAAAACAAGCAATAAAGACGGGATAAATGATGCCAATAATCTAACATTATTTGATGTCATCAGTGAGATTACATTCTTTATGAGCATATCAACTTGGCATTCCATAATCCCTAATATTTGCTCCATGTTGGCATTTTTGTAGTTAAGGCTCCCTTCTTTTGGGAAGATGGGGTCATTCCATCCTTCTTCCTTATATCGGGCTAACTCTTCGATAGTATTCCAAGCCCTTTCTGGACTCATATTTCTCAACTACCCTTTAGTGGAATAGTCCACTGTCTTTTTTAAGGTGTGATCAATGCGGTCGTAAAATATTTGTATTTGGACCAAAGATCGATGACATGATGAGGGACTTTTTAGAGTAAGTCCTTGACACGAGTCCATGCTTCGGAAAGAGATTCACCTTGATGTTGTTGGAACATCAAGATATCATTTTGGAGTTTAGAAGTGTTTCCCGGTGGAAAGAATTGAACAAGGAAACGGGTAGTAAGATCCTCCCAAGTAGAGATGGATCCCGCGGGAAGACGTTCAAGCCAATTGCTAGCTTGATCGCAAAGGGAAAATTGAAATAAACACAAAAGCGTCCTTTCCTTATTTTCAACATCAAGGTCAAGTGAGTCCACAAGTTTTAGAAAATCCTTAAGATGTTGATTTGGATCCTCGGACTGAAGTCCGTGGAATGAGCGTCCGTTTTGCACCAACCGGATGGTGTCGGGTCATAGAGGCACCACATTGTTCCCAACGGGGAGTTTAGTGGTGTTTCGATAGCCCTCATGGCTTGGTCTGGAATAATCTCCTAAAGTACGGATAGGGTTTTCGTCTCCCATGGTGGTCTTTGAAAAGAGAAGGTTTTACAAAACAAAGGGAGAAAAGATGTTAATACAAATATTCGCGCAAAACGATATTTATATTTAATGATCTTTTTTTATAATAACAAATATAATGTCATACTACGTAAAAGTTTACGTAAACAAGTTATTTAGTCGAAAGTTTACTTGAAGACGACAAATCACTTAAGGTATGAATATGACATTATTAATATAGTTAATGATCAAAAAAAATATAATCATTTGCATAAATCTTTTCTAATCAAATGATTTAACTTAACACATGATTAATAATAAGCTAGTTATATTAATCATATAATATAAAATAGGATTAACCATAAGTGGAAACAATATTTCTAAACCTTTCCAAATATGCTCAAATCTTCTAAAATCATTCCAAATCTTTATGTTTCAAATCAGAAAATGTTTCCTTATTCATGTTAAGAATATTTTTCTTCTAGAAGAATCTAATAATATAATTTTTAATACATTAGGAATATTTTGTTAAATTTGGGGTTAATCACAAAAAAGACCAAATTTGCACAGGGCATCCACGGATCCAGCAAAACCAATGGACGGATCTAGGGTATGGTGGATCTGTGGATATTTACGACCAATGGTTGGGACAGAAGATTTGAATTTCAATTGGCTTGCCTATATATAACAACCTTGAGTCTTCTTTTTAGACAACTCTTCATAGAAAATTTTTCTCTTTAGCTTTTCCCATTTTCATATTCTTTGATCATGATACTTGTTTCATAATTCCATTACAAGTGGATCAACTCATTCCACTCTTTAGTGTAGGAAACAAGACGAAGAGTGAAGCTTACAAGTGTTATTAGTTTAGTTGTATTATCACAGATTGTTATGATTAATCATTTTTCTTGTATATCTTGTGTTGTTGTTTTGTGTGTTGTGTTTATTCTTATGTGTATGATAGGTTAGTTTTTAGGCCATTCAAATACATAGTGTGTTAGATTGGGTCTAACTCGAAGTAGAACTCGGTATTTAGCTTAGTACTGGGAAAAAAAAGTGTAAGCAACGTGTATGGTTCTTCGTACTGTAGAGAGGAGCTTGTGTGAAGTGAAGAAAACTCTCAAGTTGGTACTTGAGGAGGGAGTTACAGCGAAGTGGAGCTTCGTAGCCAAACAACTATAAATCATTGTTCTGTGATCGGTTTTGATCTTTCTAATTTACTGTTTAGACTTCAAATTTACTTTGTTGTATATTGCATTTGCTATTCATTATATACACTTGTGTGTATCTCTTGAATTACATAGTCGACAATCTAGTTTTATATTTTAAAACGATTTTAAAAAGTATTCAACCCCCCCCCTTTCTAGTTTCCACACATTGGTATCAGAAGCCAAAGGTCACCCCAAGATCTCTACGAATTTGTACATTAAAGCTTCAATCGATCTATGGATTTGAGAGAATACCTAAAAGGGCAATCTATGCAATGACCACCACTTTTTAAAAGTGATTATTTTATATATTGGAAAAATAGATTTTGAAACTTATATGAAGGCAAAAGATTTAGATCTTTGGCATATTATCTTGAATGGTGATTTTCTGCCGGTTACCAAAAACGAAGTTAACTAAGTTTTAGAAGTAGTTCCTTTTGAACAACAAGATGATAATCTTAAAAGAAAACTTTTTAAAAATAATGAAGCTAAAATGGTTCTTTATAATGCATTAAGTTTATGATGATACAAGAGTTTTGTCCTAGTCATGAGATGCAAAAGTTGGAATCTGAGTTGTGGAATCACGCCATGGTTGGGGTTGGCCAAGCTGCGTATACTAATAGGTTTCATGAGTTGGCTAGGTTAGTTCCACATTTGGTGACTCCAAAGAGTAGAATGATTGAGAGGTATGTATATGGCTTTGCTCCACAAATCCGTGGGATGGTGGCAGCAATGGAGCCAAAGAATATACAGAAGGCGGTGCAGATTTCTAGTGCACTGACCGATGAGGCTGTGAGAAATGGATCAATTAAGAAGGTTGAGCAAAGAGGAAATGTGGGGGAACCTAGCAAGGATAAGAATGGTTAGGATGATAATAAGAGGACTAGGGCTGGGAATGCTTTTGCTACTACTGTAAACCCTATAGGAAGAGAGAATATGGGTACTTGGCCCATGTGTACCACTTGCAACTCTTACCATGCACCCGGAGGGCCTTGTTGCACAAGCTTTAAAACCGCCCGGGTCATTTGGCAAAGGATTGTAGAGGTGTGCCAAGGAATGTAAATCCTGTAAATGCTAGAAACCCAGCTGTTAGAGCGTGTTATGAGTGTGGTAGTACCAACCATGTCAAGTTAGCTTATCCTAGAATGAATAGAGCACAAGGGCTGGAAGAAAATTATCCAAATCAAGTTGCTGGTAGTACCAACCAGGCTAGGGGTAGGGCATTCATGTTGGGAGCAGAGGAAGCTTTCCAGGATCCGAACATTGTGACAGGTATGTTTACTTTGAATAGTCATTTTTCCACTACCTTATTTAACTCTGGTGCCGATTATAGTTTTGTTTCCTCTACTTTCATACCTCTGTTAGGCTTAGAGCCCAGCGACTTAGGTTTCAGATATGAGATTAAGATAGCTAGCGGGCAGCTAGTAGAGATTGATAAGGTTATTAAGGGTTGCAAACTAGAAATCGAGGGTCATGTCTTTGACATCGACTTGATACCTTTTGGGCATGAGAGTTTTGATGTGATTATAGGTATGGACTGGTTGTCTAATTATAAGGTTGAAATAATTTTCCATGAGAAGGTAGTGGGGGTACCACTACTGGATGGCAAGGTGCTTAGAGTATTAGGAGAGAGACCGAAAGAGAAAGTGAGATTTTTGATGGTTGCTAAGGTTGGTGATAAGAAACAAGAAGAGATTGTTGTGGTTAGAGATTTTCATGAGGTATTCCTGGATGATCTATCTGGATTATCGCCTATTCAAGAAGTTAAGTTCCGGATTGAGTTAACCCCTGGAGCAACGCCGGTAGCAAAATCTCCTTGTCGTTTGGCACCTTTTGAATTGGAGGAGTTGTCGGGACAACTCAAGGAACTCCATGACAAAGGTTTCTTTCGACCAAGTTCATCTCCTTGGGGAGCGCCGATATTATTCGTTAAGAAAAAGTATGGTTCTTTTAGGATGTGTATTGATTATAGAGAGTTGAACAAGTTGACTGTTAAGAATCGTTATCCACTTCCTATAATTGATGATCTATTTGATCAACTGCAAGGGTCGCAGTTTTTCTCGAAGATAGATATTAAGTCTGGATACCATCAGCTGAGAGTGCATGAAGATGACATTCCAAAGACTGTGTTTAGAACCCGTTATGGACATTTCAAGTTCACTGTAATGCCCTTTGGTCTTACTAACACACCATCAATATTTATGGATTTGATGAATAGAGTTTGTAGGCCTTATCTTGGTAAGTTTGTGATAGTGTTTATAGATGATATCTTAATCTACTCTAAGACTCAAGAGGAGCATGTAGAACACTTAAGGTTAGTCTTGGGGCTACTCAAGAAGGAGAAACTATATGCTACGTTTTCTAAGTGTGAATTCTGGCTAAGAGAAGTATAGTTTCTTGGGCATGTGATAAATGGTAATGGGATTCATGTGGACCCTAGTAAGATTGAAGCTGTTAAGAATTGGAAAGCCCCTAGAACTCCGATCGAGGTCCGTTCATTCTTAGGATTGGTTGGGTATTACCGTAGGTTCATTAAGAACTTTTCTAAGATAACTATCTCTTACTATCTTGACTCAAAAGTGTAAGACTTTTGATTGGGGTGAGGAACAAGAATTGTCATTTCAAACCTTAAAGGATAAGTTGTGTAATGCGCCTGTTCTAGCTCTTCCTGATGGACCGGAAGACTTTGTGGTATATTGTGATGCGTCTGGGTAGGACTAGGCTGTGTGTTAATGCAAAGAGGTAAAGTGATAGCCTATGCGTCTAGGCAGTTGAAAATTTATGAGAAGAATTATACTACCCATGATTTGGAGTTGGGTGCGGTCGTGTTTGCACTTAAGATCTGGAGACATTATCATTCAGGGACAAAGAGTGTCATCTATACGAATCATAAGAGTCTTTAGCATATCTTTAGTCAGAAAGAGTTGAATATGCGACAGCGTCGCTGGATAGAGTTGTTTAGTGATTATGATTGTGAAATTCGCTATCATCCTGGTAAGGCGAATGTGGTAGCTGATGCCCTAAGTAGGAAGGAAAGAGTAAAGCCTACAAGAGTTAGAGCTATGAATATGACCCTTCAGTCGAATATCAAGGATAGGATATCGGCGGCTCAGAAGGAGGCTGTGGATGAGTCTGCAAGATTGTAGAGAGGTTTAGATGAGATGATAGAACAGAGACGTGATGGAACTTTGTACTACCTGGATTGAATATGGGTACCTTTGAAGGGTGAGGTAAGAACACTGATAATGGATGAAGCCCATAAGTCGAAGTACTCTATACACACAAGAGCTGATAAGATGTATTGCGATTTGAGAGATAGGTATTGGTGGCCTGGAATATAAAAGGATATAGCTGAGTATGTTAGTAAGTGTTTGACTTGTCTGAAGGTTAAGGCTGAGCATCAAATGCTATCTGGCTTGCTCCAGCAACATGAGATTCCCGTATGGAAATGGGAAGGAATAGCTATGGATTTTGTGACTAAGTTACCTTGGACTAGTAGTGGGCATGACACAGTCTGGGTCATTGTGGACCGATTGACTAAGTCTGCTTATTTTCTACCTATGCGTGAGGATTATAAGATGGATAAATTGGCTAGATTGTATTTGAATGAGATAGTTTCTAGGCATGGTATGTCAATCTCGATTATATCAGATCACGATAGTCGATTCACATCAAGGTTTTGGCAGTCAATGCAAGAGGCATTAGGAACTCGTTTAGACATGAGTACGGCTTATCACCCTCAGATCAATGGTAAGAGTGAGCTAATTATTCTGACTTTAGAAGACATGCTTAGAGCGTGCGTCCTGGACTTCGGAGGAAGTTGGGATGTTCATCTTTTGTTGGTTGAGTTTTTGTATAACAATAGTTATCAAGCTAGTGTGAGATGTGCCCCGTTTGAGGCATTGTATGGTAGGAAGTGTCGTTCGCTAATTATGTAGGCTGAGGTTAGAGAAGGTCAGTTGATAGGACTTGAGTTAGTGCAAGAGACTACTGAGAAGATCTCGCATATTAAGGAAAGACTTAAGGCTGTGCGTGATCGTCAGAAAAGTTATGCTGATAAGAGGAGGAAGCCTCTAGAGTTTAGTGTAGGTGACTATGTCTTGCTCAAAGTGTTGCCTTGGAAAAGTGTGGCATGTTTGGGAAGAAAGGGAAGTTAGCACCTAGGTTTGTTGGACCGTTTGAGATTGTTGAGAAAGTATGCCTTATGTCCAATTGATTAGATTTACCTGAGGAGTTGAACGGTGTTCATGATACGTTCCACGTGTTGAACCTTAAGAAGTGTTTGGCTGACCCGACACTGGAAGTGCCTTTGGATGAGATTCAAGTTGATGATAAGTTGAATTTTGTGGAAGAGCCTGTGAAAATTTTAGAAAGAGAGTCTAAGAAGTTGAAGGGTATTAGGATTCCCATCGTCAAGGTTCGATGGAATTCAAAACGTGGCCCTGAATTCACGTGGGAACGTGAAGATCAGATGAAATTGAAGTACCCATTTTTGTTTAGTGATGTTTGAGTTGATATTTAGGGACGAAATTTTGTAAAAGGGGGTAGAATGTAACCTTTGCCCTTTTTGTGTTTTGAATATTTTATTTATAGTCCTTTGACTATTAGACTTTTGTCAATTTATTCAGATTTTATACCGTGTTGACGGTGATGATTTTATGAGAATTATGATGAATTGTAGTTTATTGTGATTAATAATCCCTTTTAGAAGGTATTATTGCGTTACTTGTATTTTGGGTGGTTTGACTCGTGAATTTTAAGAAATGCCGAAAAAACAAGTCTGACACGTCCGTTAATGTCCAAATGAGTTTTGAAAGGGTTTAAAGAAATATGTCACGTGAATACTCTAGGTTAATGGAAAAGTATTTTTAAGATGAATAAAAATGCTAATTAACTTTGGGGTAAATTTTACGGTTGAGTTTTACGAGCTTTTAAGTGATCCCGACAAGAAAAGAAAGACCCGAACCTTCCTAGGATCCTTTGGCCGGTCGAACCCTCCCTTGGAGACAAGGAGGCTTATTTTTAGGGCTTGTGTCTTTTGGAGAAGGACTATAGATATTCCATTCAAGCATTATTCACACACACACACACAAAAATCAAGGTTTTCATCTCTCTTTTCTCTCCCTCTTTGCGTTCGAGCTAAGCAAACACACACACGCACTTTATATTTTGGAACTTTGATCAAGAAAACAAGAAGACATAAATATTTGGGGTTGATTCTAGTGTTTGGGTATTCATTTAAACAATGTTTGGGTTGTCCGGTTCATGTCAAAATCTGTAAATTTGAAGATTTTCTTGTAAGTTTTCAAATTTAAAATTTGTTTGTCCTTTTGGGTTTATTTTGATGCATAGATGTTAGTTGTACAAGTTGATCGTTGTGAAAATCGATTTTTGGAAACAAAACGGATGAGAAAAGGGGTATTTGGTTCGTAGGATATAAAAAGAAAGAAGAGGGATTTTGTAGTTTTGATATTCTGGTCGTGATGGTTGAATAGTATATATTGCAAGATGGCTTATTTTTTATAATAGCTTGTATAGCTTATTGCGGGCTTATTTTTAAGCATTTATTGGCTTATTTTGAACTTGTGGCTCACGGCTTGAAGTAAAATCACAAGGGATGTGATTTTGATTATTTACTTTGATTTGCGTTTATTCGTGGACTATTTTTGAGGCTTATGGTGGTAACCAAATGCGATACGTAGCTTATTAGCTTATTTTCAAGCTTAAATATACTGTATTTTGAGCTTTTGGGACTCACGGCCCAATAAGTCTATTAAGCTTTGGCTTATTTGGGAGGGCTTATCGTTGTCCGGATTATTTTTACTTATAAGTATATGCTTATATTTGTTTCAATATAGAACATTGGTTTTGGATTGATCTATTTATGGATTATAAATGTCTTAATGGACCCTTGTTAGGTCTTAAAGCCTAATAAGCGATATTTAGTTGATTCGAGAGGTTTTGTCGGACTTTCGAAAGTGAAAATTTATTTACGAAGTGATATTGAACGATATTTTGGGAAAAACGTTTTAGTGAACGTTAAAGATTGAGATTTGGGAGTATTGTCGAAAAGTGTCGAATTTATGAAAAGTGTTGAAAATAAGGTTTGAAACCTTGGAAAATGTTGAATGAGCGTACGGGTCATGTTGAAATTTCATAAAAAGTTTATACTTATAAATTTTTCTAAAAACATGATTTTTTATTTTAAATAATAAAATATTATTTAATTATTTTATTTATTTAATAAATTCACTAAAATACGAAAAATATATTTTTTCTCGAAACTTCTCTAATGTGTTTATTATGAGTAAACGTTTCATTTTCAACCGTATTATAATATTTTTGGAAGTGACTAAGGTTACCGAATGGACTTGTCGAGATATATTTATAATTATTAATTATAAATATATATGTTATATTAACTTGTCTATTTTCTCTAAATGTATAAGTATGTATATTGAATAATGGGATTGATTCGATTGTTGGGATATGTTGTCAACATCACACCACTAGATTGTTTGGGTAATTGTATAACGCGTCAAAAAACTCTATGCATCCAAACGTGAAGATTGTTTTTGGAATTGGATGATTAAATTGGGACTATTAACTAGACAGGTCATGTGCGGGTGTCCATTGCATTTTGCTTGTAGTGATTGAGATTTGATTGTAAAGACCTGCTGAGGTGGAGTTTCTCAAATCTCCTACTTTGTACTATTTTTCCGTTGGGGAAAATGATACTCAAAATGTGTTTTGAAATGTTTGATTGATATGTGCCAAAATGTGGTTTTATTTTTAGGACAGAGTTATGTGCTTATGAATTTTATGTGATTATTATGAGTTTCTTGATTGTTTGGATCGGATGGGTACGCATACCCAGTATTTGTATGATTGTTTTGGATCGGATGGGTACGCCATACAAGTATTGTATGGGGACTATTTGGAGCGGGATGGGTTGCCTACCCAGGTTTGTGTGTGGTCCTGCCCTAATTTTAGTGCTCTAGCTGGTAGGCCCTTTAGGTGCGTAAGTGACATGTGGTTATTGATTAGCGGTGATGCTAAGGTTATTTACATATATTCACTGTTATATAGCACTATTGTCTACTGTTGAAATATTGGCACAACTTTTAGGTTTAAGGTCAAACCTACGAGCTCACCAACATTATTGTTGACGTTTTCGAATATCATTTTCAGGTGAAGTGAAAGAAGAGTAGTTTGGTGATTGTGGTAGCAGACTTAGAAGTATCCCGAGTGGATTTTAATTTGAAGTCTTGCTTGCTTGTTGTTTGATTCTAGTATTTGGATATTTAGATTTAGTTTGGATTATAGACCCTTGTGAGGGCGTTTGAATAATTGTAAGAGATTGTGGATTTTAGTTGCAATTTGGGAAATTACTCGAGTTTGTTCGAGGTTGATGGTCTTTATAGTACTTGGAGTTTATGCAATGTAGTTTTCTCTATTTTGTATCTTGTGTTATGATTGATCATTATGTTGCATCCTCGAGTTTCCGCCATTGTTGGGGTGTGACTGATCATACACGGAATCATAGACGAATGATTAAGGTAAAGAAAATGTTATGCTAACCGAACGCGTATAGCGGAGTATAATGATTACAAGAGTTTTCCTATTGAATTGAGGCTCTTGCAGGACCTTCTTGGCTTTTAAATCGTCTGAGAATCATACTTGGTGGTTAAAAGCTTCTATTGCGTATTGAAAACTGAATTTTAGGTTTTCTATTTATAGGCTCTGAAATCAGGTCGATACGCCGTATTGGAGTGGTCTAATACGGTATATTAGGGGATCTTTAACGTGGGCTCCACGAATATAATATTCTGGAATAATCATCAACCACCAACCAATACGGCGTATAAATGCCCCTAGGTACGGCATATTGGGTCTTCCCGTCATGGATGTGTTTGTGAAGTTAGGGCACACATACGCCGTATTTGTTGATGTGAATACGGCGTATTGGATGTAAAACCAGCTTGTTCTTGGATGTTGACCAAAGTATCATATACGACGTATCTATTGATGTGGATATGGCGTATTCTTCAAAGTTAGACATGGTCTTGAATTCGTCTAAATCTTGGGATACTGAGTATCTATGTGGAATGATATGGTGTATAGATTAGTTTTAGCAAACTTTCTTGGAATACTTCTTTTATGCTCCAAAAGTCGCTCTTTTATGTAACTTTCACCAACTGCTTGATAATAACTGAGAATAATAAAGATAAGCAATTAAGTATCAAATCTTACATAAAATAATATAAAAAAAGCAATAAAGACGGGATAAATGATGCCAATAATCTAACATTATTTGTTGTCATCAGTGAGATTACATCCTTTATGAGCATATCAACTTGGCATTCCATAATCCCCAATATTTGCTCCATGTTGGCATTTTGTAGTTAAGGCTCCCTTCTTTTGGGAAGATGGGGTCATTCCATCCTTCTTCCTTATATCGGGCTAACTCTTCGATAGTATTCCAAGCCCTTTTTGGACTTATATTTCTCAACTACCCTTTAGTGGAATAGTCCACTGTCTTTTTTAAGGTGTGATCAATGCGGTCGTAAAATATTTGTATTTAGACCAAAGATCGATGACATGACGAGGGACTTTTTAGAGTAAGTCCTTGAAACGAGTCCATGCTTCGGAAAGAGATTCACCTTGATGTTGTTGGAACATCAAGATATCATTTTGGAGTTTAGAAGTGTTTCCCGGTGGAAAGAATTGAACAAGGAAACGGGTAGTAAGATCCTCCCAAGTAAAGATGGATCCTACGGGAAGACGTTCAAGCTAATTGCTAGCTTGATCGCGAAGGAAAAATTGAAATAAACACAAAAGCGTCCTTTCCTTATTTTCAACATCAAGGTCAAGTGAGTCCACAAGTTTTAGAAAATCCTTAAGATGTTGATTTGGATCCTCGGACTGAAGTCCGTGGAATGAGCGTCCGTTTTACACCAACCGGATGGTGTCGGGTCGTAGAGGCACCACATTGTTCCCAACAGGGAGTTTAGTGGTGTTTCGATAGCCCTCATGGCTTGGTCTGGAATAATCTCCTAAAGTACGGATAGGGTTTTCGTCTCCCATGGTGGTCATCGAAAAGAGAAGGTTTTACAAAACAAAGGGAGAAAAGATGTTAATACAAATATTCGCGCAAAACGATATTTATATTTAATGATCTTTTTTTTATAATAACAAATATAATGTCATACTACGTAAAAGTTTACGTAAGCAAGTTATTTAGTCGAAAGTTTACGTGAAGACGACAAATCACTTAAGGTATGAATATGACATTATTAAACGTAGTTAATGATCAAAGAAAATATTTTCTATTGCATCTAAACTTAATCATTTGCATAAACCTTTTTCTAATAAAATGTTTTTAAGTAAACACATGATTAACTATAAGCTAGTTATACTAATCATGTAAGACAAAATATGATTAACCATAAGTGGAAACAATCTTTCTAAATCATTCCAAATATGCTCAAATCCAGAAAATGTTTCCTTATTCATGTTAAGAAATATTTTCCTTCTAGAAGAATCTAATAAATCTAATTTTTAAATACATAGGAATATTTTGTTAAGATTTGGGGTTAATCACAAAAAGACAAAATTTGCCCAGCTGCATCCCACAGATCCAGCAAAACCAAAGGACAGATCTAGGGTATGGTGGATCTGTAGATTTGTGCGACCAACTAGTTGGGACAGATTTTGAATTTCAAATGTTGCCTATAAATAACAACCCTAAGTCTTCATTTTAGACAACTCTTCATAAATATTTTCTCTTTAGCTTTTCCCATTTTCATATTCTTTGATCATTATACTTGTTTCATAATCCATTACAAGTGATCAACTCATTCCACTCTTTAGTGAAGAACACTGACGAAGACGTAAAGCTTCCAGTGTTATTAGTTTAGTTGTATTATCACGATTGTGATAATCATTTATCTTGTATATCTTGTGTTGTGTGTTGTGTTTATCATATGTGTATGATAGGTTAGTTTTTAGGCCATCAAATACATTGTGTGTTAGATTGGTTCTATCTCGAAGTAGAACTCGGTATTTAGCTTAGTACTGGAAAAAGTGTAAGCAACGTGTATGGTTTTCTCCGCATAGAGGGAGCTTGTTGACACAGTGAAGAAAACTCTCAAGTTGGGTACTTGAGGAGTGGAGTACATCGAAGAGGAGCTTCGTAGCCAAACCACTATAAATCATTATGTGATCGGTTTTGATCTTTCTTAACTTTACTTGTTTATACTTCGTATTTACTTATTTGTTTATTGCATCGCTATCATATACACTTGTGTGTATCTCTTGAATTCACATAAGTCGACAATCTAAGTTTTTTTTATTAAAACGATAAAAAGTATTCAACCCCCCCCCTTTCTAGTTTCCACAATTGGTATCAGAAGCCAAGGTCACCCAAGATCTCTAACGTATATTGTACATTAAAGCTTGAATCGATATATGGATTTGAGAGAGTACCTAAAAGGGCAATCTATGCAAAGACCACCACTTTTTGAAAGTGATTATTTTATATATTGGAAAAATAGATTTTGAAACTTATATGAAGCCAAAAGATTTATATCTTTGGCATATTATCTTGAATGGTGATTTTCCGCCGGTTGCCAAAAACGAAGTTAACCAAGTTTTAGAAGTAGTTCCTTTTGAACAACAAGATGATAATCTTAAAAGAAAACTTGCTAAAAATAATGAAGCTAAAATGGTTCTTTATAATGCATTATGTTGGGATTAAAAGCCTCTTGATGTTGTTTGGAAGTTACTACTGCTAAATGGAAGTTAAAACTGTTAAGTTAGTGCTGCTGGTATAAAAGTTACTACTGTTGGTGGTGGTGTACCAGATGGATGTTAAGAGTTCTTTTATTTATGGTAAGATTGAAAAGGAAGTATATGTTTGTCAACCACGTGGATTTGAAGATCTAAACTTTCCTGACAGAGTTTACAAAGTAGTAAAGGCACTTTATGGATTGCATCAAGCTTCTAGAGCTTGGTATGAGACCTTGTCCACTTATTTGTTAGAAAATGGGTTTCAGAGAGAACAGATAGACACAACTTTGTTTATCAAAAGGGACCAAGGTGATATTCTAATAGTACATGTATATGTAGATGATATCATTTTTGGGTCTACAAAGAAGAAGTTATGCACAGAGTTTGAGAAAATGATGTATAAGAAGTTTTAGATGAGTTCTATGAGTGAACTCACATTCTTCCTAGGACTGCAAGTGAAGCAAAAGGAAGATGGGATCTTTATAAGCCAAGACAATTATGTGACTGAGATTTTGAAGAAATTTAGCTTTAGTGATGTCAAAACAGCAAACACACCCATGGAAACCCATAAGCCTTTGCTCAAAGATGCAGATGGTGAAGATGTAGATGAACACATGTATAGATCAATGATTGGCTCATTGATGTATCTTACTTCTTCAAGACCAGATATATTGTTTGTTATATGTGTATGTGGCAGATTCTAAGTTAACTCTAAAGTGTCACATCTTCATGCTGTGAAAATAATTTTTAGATATCTTAAAGGTCAACCTAAATTAGGCCTTTGGTATTGGTATGTGCTTAATTACACATACCATTTTCCATTAAAATGGACTTATAAGACTAAAAACGTACCAAAAATACATTTTATTTGTACGTGTACGTTTTGCATTTGTATTGTGCAGGGAACGAATATTCAAGAAAAGGACAAAAAGAAAGCAAAAAACAAACAAAACCGAGCACGGAATGGAAAAGATAAAGTCAAATCGAAGCCAAAGTCAGTTAAAGTCAGAAAGCCAACCCCGACAAAGTCTAAAGTCAACCAAGTGAAGAAAATACAACTTGAGGGACTAAAATTGCCAAACCTCAAGTTGTATTACAAGAGTTAAAAGACAAGGGTTTAAATTACAAATTGCAATAAAGTTATAAGACTTGAGGGGCCAAAGCTGCCAACCTTCCCAAACTCCATCTTTCCTGCCCAACAAAACCCAGGTACAACTAAGGGATGTCTTCCCATACTTTTACCCTACAAACCACTCAACACCTTGGATAAATGGTTTAAAAAAAGTACACATACCTTTTTCCAAAGTAAAAATGCAATTTCAGTCCCTCTTTGTTACAAACCACTTAAATACACATACCTTTTTCCATTAAAAACGGACTTAAATGACCAAAAACAGACAGAAATTGCCAAAGATATGTTTGTTTTAC
>BQNB010062625.1:2398-30024 GCA_026074375.1 Tanacetum coccineum
CGTAATGCCATAACCTCAGTACATGCGAGGTCACTGGCATCCATAAACCGTCCCTAAGCCTCTCAAGACATCCTGGCCTTAATATCTATAAGCCTAGCTGTGCGAGCATATGCACGCCTATCCCTAAACAACATGTTGACCCGACTAGTCACCATCTGTCGCTCAGACTGTACATCATCCAACCTCCCATATATCTTGTATGTGTCCTATCTCACAGTCGTGACAAGGTCTGTTACCTGTCGACCTAACTATGTCTCATCAGTCACTGGTGCCCCTGGCATACCCACAAGCATCTCATCCCAAGTGTTGGTAATCCCATAACCAACATCTCTCTCTGGATCTCGCATAATCTCATCATCCAGGGTGGCAATGAAACCATAGTCTCTCCTGACATCTACATCAGGTCTAGCAGTGGGAGCAGATGAACTCTCACCCACCTTATATCTCAGACCAAAGGCAAAGCATAGCCTCTTTTGAGGTGGTAAGCAAGCCTTACGAACATCCTCTCTACGGTCAGTAGAGGGAGGAAGCATCATATATGCATTTTTATAAGTAAATAAGTTCTTAGATGGTGATTAACTACATAAACATCATATATGCATAAAATCACAAATGTAAAGAGATTAAGGTTTTTAGGTAATCTTAATATGAAGTATGGCAATGAACAACAAGATCTAAACTCTTGTTTAGCAAACAAACCCTAGCTTTCAACACCTTGAAAACCCTAATTTCACTAAAACCCTAATCTTGAACCTTCTTGATTTAACACTTGTAAACCTTAAAGCAAACCTTCTAAACACCTTAGGTTATCTTAGATATGATGTAGGAACACTTGTAATTATTGTAAATAAAATTTGTATGGGTTGTGTATGTATTTCTTTTTGAGCCGTGGCTATTGAGAGAGGAAAAGAGAAAGTATGTTTTGTTTTCACTTTAGAAATGAGAGTGTGTGTGTTTATTATCTAGTTAAGGCATTATATACCCTATTGACTAGTCAAGGAACATCAAGAGGATTTCTAGGAAGACTTTGGTCATTTACTATTAGAGTTAGTAAGTAAATATCTATTGGTTCCCTAGATGTGAGATCATCCCATGAATTTTAGGAAGGTAGATTGAAATTAGATAATATATTTGGTTCCTATCTCTTATATCCGGCCCTATATGCATATATAGGATGATATTTTGTAAATTTTTGGCATTAGGTACAATTGTGGGTATGTGTTGAAGCGTAGAAAAGTTTTGGTGGTTCTAGGAATGCCTCAACGTATTTTATCGCGAAGCGTAATCACTTTACGTAACCAATAAAAATAAAATGAACAAAGTTAATAATTATACTCAAAATAATTACTTAACACTTGCTTGATGTAAACATTTAATTGTTTGATACCCGTTTACATTGAATGATAATTTTAGCTTACGCGATTTAACTTAACGATTACGATTTAAAAGAAAACGCGTACAATACTAAAAATAAATAGTGAATTTATTGATGTCATAAATGACCCTAAAACACGGGGTGTTATAGTCTTCCCCCATTAAATTAGCCTTGTCCTCAAGGTTTAAGACGTGGCACTTGACGACGGTGCAGTCTTTGCGAAGAGATGTGGATATTTCTTACGAAATTGGTCCTCGCGTTCCCATGTAAACTCAGGCCTCGCCTAGAGTTCCATCAAACCTTGACAATTAGGACACGGCTTCACCTCAATTGTTTGACTTCACGATCTATGATTTTGAATAGTTCCTCTACGAATTGAAGCATGTCATCAAAATGAAGTCCATCCAACGAAACGGCTAATGGTTCGTCGGCATAGGACCTTTTCAAGTTAGATACATGAAACGTATTGTGAACCCTTCTCAGCTCTTCAGGAAGCTCAAGCTTGTATGCAACGGATCCAACCTTTTCCAACACCTTGAACGGTCCAACGTACCTAGGGTACAACTTCCCCCGTTTGCCAAAACGTAAGACCCCTTTCCAAGGAAAAACTTTAAGCATAACTTTATCCCTAACTTGGAATTCCATCGGCTTACGCTTTAAATCGGCGTAACTCTTTTGTCTATCACGTGCGACTTGCATCCTTTGCTTGATCTAGATGATCTCCCCCCCCCCCCCTCCCCTCTCCGTTCCCGTCTTATGAACTCAAATTCTCGGCACCCCCCCCCCCCCCCCCCCCCCGTCCGCCCCACGCCCCATTGCACTTGTACCAACCTCGGCCCAAACGACATAGACGTGAACGACCACGTTCGGACTGTAAAGTGCTTCAAATGGTGTTTTGGTACCCTGATGTTCGTGATTGCTATTTTTTATACGAGAACTCGACTAATGGCAATGGTTAACCCAAACCCTTTTTTCCAAAGTCATCGCACAAGCACGCAACATATCCTAAGAGTTTTGATTAGTCCTCTCGCTTTTAATCGTCAGTTTGTGGATGGTATGCAGCAGTATCATATCCGGACTTGTATCCAAGCCTTCTGAAGTGACCTCAAGTAATTTAATGGAACTAGGGTCACGATCATAAATAAAAAAATGGGGGCGGAGGGGTATTTCCATGTTGTGACAAACTCGTACATTCTCGCCAGTTTCTACATGGGATTAATTTCTCTCGTTGGTACAATGATTGCAGAATTAGTAAGTCGGTCAACAATCACCTAAATGGTGTTGTAGCCTTGTGACGACTTAGGAAGCTTCATGACAAAATCCATAGTGATGTTAATCCCACCTTCCAGAGTGGCGATGTTGGCCTTCATATCTGGGAAAACAATATAATTCTTCATGTCATGATACATCTTCTCATAACCCGGATGGATAGAGTATTTGGACTTGTAGGACTCGTGCATAATCACAGTCCTCAAATCGCCATAATAGGGTAACCAACTCTTACCATTTAAGCATAAAGTTCCATCTGCACGGGGTTCCAACTTTTCCGTTCTAAGTTTCTCCGGATCCTTGGAATTTTCAATCAACATACCTCCAAAATCTTCGTTCTTGATGTTCTCTGGTTTTCGTGCTTCAGTCTGAGCATTCAGGACTTGTTTAGGAAGATCCAAGCCAATAGTCATCACTAAGGCTCTCGAAACTCTTAAGGTGTACTCACTCCTTCCTGCTCAATGCATCATCAGGAACATTTCGCTTTCCCCAGGTGGTAAGGTATCTCCCAGTCGAATCACTGAGAGTTCTAACCAACGACGCTTGCCTCATATTAGCTCTTTTGATTAAAGATTATGTTTTGTTTTTAGACTCTTGTGATCAGTAAACACCGTACACTTAGTTCCGTACAATAGTTCTCCAAAAGTTTCAGAGAATAACACTTACCGATACAAGTTCTTAAATCTTGAGGTTGTTTATTTTCTCAGAATTTTTAATTGGCGTGATGCATAAGAAATTACTTTCTCTCTTTGCATTAATACAGCACCCAATCCCTTATGCGACGCATCACAATAGACTACGAAATCTTCGCTTCCCTCAGGTAAAGCTAGAATTGGCGCACTGCACAATTTCTGCTTTAATAACTGGAAGGCGGCTTCCTGCTTGTCTCCCTAATCGAACTTAACTACTTTCTGAGTAAGCTTGGTCATTGACTTGGCAATCTTCGAAAATCCTTCGATGAATCTTCGATAATACCCAGCGAGACCTAAGAATTGGTGAATCTCTGTTGGCATTTTAGGAGATTCCCAGTCCTTTATGGATTCAATTTTGGCGGGGTCCACGTGAATTCCTTTGAAATATCAATCACGTTACCCTGGTGAGAAATTGGTACTTAGGATCCAAAATTCACATTTAGAGAACTTAGCATACAGCTTCTCTTTCTTAAGTAATTCCAGAACTGCCTTAAGATGTTCTTCATGCTCCTTCTTGTTCTTGGAGTAGATAAGGATATCGTCAATAAAGACAATTACAAATTTATCCAAAATGGCTTGCACACGCGGTTCATGAGATCCATAAATACCGCTGGTGCGTTCGTCAATCCAAATGGCATAACCTGGAACTGGTAACGACCATACCGAGTTTAGAATGCCGTTTTTGGAATATCCTCTTCCCGTACTCGAAGTTGGTGATAACCTGATCGCAGGTCTATCTTAGAATAAACACTGGATCCTTGTAGTTGATTAAACAAATCGTCGATCCTTGGGAGTGGATAACGATTCTTCACTGCCAGCTTGTTCTAGTTCCGATAGTCGATGCACTTCGAAACGAATCCATCCTTTCTTTTTGACAAACAAGACCGGTAGCTCCCAAGGTGAGGAATGGGTCTTATAACAGGCCCTTGTCGGATAGTTCTTTCAGTTGGCTCTGACAACTCTTTCATTTCTGAAGGCGCCCATTCGATAAGGATGCCCGTGCTACGGGTGCTAGCACTAGTATTAGATCGATGTGAAATTTCCACTTGTCGATGTCGAAGGAAGGACCCCGCAAGTCCTTAGGAATACAACAGGAAAATCTCATACTATCGGTAGTCCTCATAGTAGCTTCTTCTCTGACTTGTATGTCTTCCGTCTCCTTTGTAGTAAACGTTTGCCAAAAAAGATGGCCATCCTTTTAGCATGAATTCTTGTTTTTTGGTTGTACGAGATAATGTGCAGACGAGCCTCATTTCCCTAGTTGCTTCCGTCACCGTGAACGATTAGAGTTTCATTTCCCCAGGGGATACGAACGATCTTCTCGGCACACACAATGATCTCTAGGTACTTCACCAACCAATCCATACTAATTATAGCGTCGAAACTACCAAGTTTTACGGGCATTAAGTCTATGTTGAATGGGTGGTTCAGGATGTTTAATGTACAACCCCTAAGGATAATGTTCAACCTAATTATTCTCTCGTCTGCTAGTTCAACATCATAATAGCGATCTAATGTAGTTGGTGTGATATCAATTTAGGAGCTAAATGCAGTAGACACAAAACTCCTATCGACACCAGTATCGAATAAGATAGAAGCATAACGGTTGTTTAGAAGAAACGTACCCGTTACGACGTTGGAGTCTGGGTTTGTCCCCGCATGGCCTACCGCATACACTTTCGTTGGAGCATTGACATTTCCAGCTGGGTTGCCTTAATTGTTGTTGTTCTTCAGTTTTGGACATTCCCTCTTAAAATGTCCTTGGGCACCACATTCGTGCCCCTTTAGTTGTTAGCAGTGTTGGCATTAGCAGGACTCCAATAATCACAGGCCAGATGGCCAACTCGATTGCACTTGTGGCATTTGGGAGCACTAATACGTCTCAAGTATATATACACGTAATAATATCCAAAGTATAGAAAATTCCAAAACTACCCTTGAGGACAAAGGTAGTAGGAAAAATCTTACAAAAATACTACACGTTTAACCGGTAAGTGGTTACCGGGTCGTTTTCCCAAAGACTTATGAAATTGAGACCTCGTTTGTTATTTGAACAATGACTTGAATTGGTTCGAAAGTGATTGTTTGCTAAAATCCTAATAGTGAGCAAATAAGGGCACAATTAAATCTAACTACGAAAAACGTTAACGGGAATAAGAAAACGTGACAAATAAGCAATTTAACTAAATTAAACCCTAAATACTTGTCTAAAATATTTCTACTCCTAAATGACTATTTAAAAGTAAAAAGCTAAGGAAATTCTACCCCGGGAGTGATTTAAGCTTAAAAACGAAGAAAACGATAACGGGGATCGAATCCCGTTCTTTAAAAAGTGAACTTTCAAAATATTAACCCTACGGAAGTAAATTTCAACCTAAGCCTAGAATATGATAAAAGAAAATTTTATAAAAACCGAAAATAAATTTTTTTTTGATTATTTTTCCCTATTTTTTTTTATGATTTTTAAAAGTTTTTTACCTAAAAATTAATTCACGAAAAACTAAAAAACCACTTAAGCTAAAAACCTAAAAAATTTCTAAAAGACTTATATAAGCAGGATGCAGGAAAAATAAGAAAACCTAAATAGCTAAACTAAATAAGCCGAAAAAAATTCAAATAAGCAATCGAATTCCTTATTATACAAAAAACTCAAAAAGGGTTAAAATGTTTGATTGTGCAAACCTGGACGTAAAAGTCCCAAGGGCACGTTGGTGAGGGGAGTGTGTGTTAAGGCTTATAAAAGGGTTGAGGCTAAGTTGAGGTCGGGGGTTCGAGTCTTGCTCACCCCCGACTTCCTTGGTTTCCCCTTTTTTTTATTTTTGCAAAATCCTAAAAAGCAAAGTTGTAAAACAGCTTATAATAAGCTATTTTTTGTAAAAACAACTTTTCTAAAAGTCACTAATAAGCTAGAAACAGCTTAATGAAAAAGCTACTTATGCTGTTTTTGATGTTTTTGGTTTTTCTATGAAAAGCTAGAATAAGCTGAATCCTGGACTAAATAAGCTATAAACTACTTATTTCTAACCTAATAAGCTAGTTTAAACAGCAATTAAACTAAAACTTAAACTATAAGCTAAAAATCACAAATAAGCTCTTTGGTATAAACTGCTAACCAAACAGGCCTTAAGGGCATCTTTAAACTTATTTTAAGATAAGCTAATGGATCCTTATGGCTATAAGCCCTACACCTACTTAAACAATGGCCAAAAAGCTACTAGAAACAGGAAACAAAAGACATTTTGAAAAACAAATGGTCAAAGAAAAAGCTAGTTGAAAACGGCTTATGTACTCAGTACATGCTGAGTTTACTTTTGGTTTTGAAAAGAAGAATAGCTGATTTTAAGGCTAAAAACAGATGACTTAATGAACTAATTTTAGAAAAATAAGCTGAAACAGATTAATAATGACCTACAAGCTACTTGCAAACAAAATTTGATAAGCTAAAAACTTCTTTTACCTACTGAAAATTAAGATTTAAAAAGGACTTTTGTCTTTTTAAGCTACTGATGCAGTTTGCACTTAAAATGACCAAATCTATAAACTAACTAATGCAGACCTAATGACTTGACTTAAAAATCTTTATAACACTAAAACTAAAGCAATTTGAGCAATAACATTAACTATAACAGATTTGAGCTTAAAATGCTAAAAGAACTAATTAAAACTAGCAGATTTAAACTAATGACTAATTCAATAAATGAAAGCTAATTTAAACCTACAAATTTCCTTAAATCCAATCTTATAAACCTGCAAATGTAATTTTAAACCAATCCTAAGTACCAAATGGCCTTGGCAGTACTAACTTGAGTTAGTACTGCCTTGTGCCAAACACCCCTTAAAAAGGCCAAAATCCATTTTTAGCTTATGAAAATGAGAAATAATGAACAAATATCAAATACCAGATATTAAAAAGTCTTTAACAATCCTAATGAACAGATTTAAGCAAATACTTAAGCTAAAATAATAAGCTATAACACTATGCTAATATTTTTGGTTTTTTCACTGATTTTAAGACAGAATATAGAAAACTAAGATTTAA
Source organism: Tanacetum coccineum (assembly GCA_026074375.1). Taxonomy (NCBI): domain Eukaryota; kingdom Viridiplantae; phylum Streptophyta; class Magnoliopsida; order Asterales; family Asteraceae; genus Tanacetum; species Tanacetum coccineum. Next base: position 9,774 of record BQNB010062625.1, read on the forward strand.
TACTAATTATTAAGCATTATGAGCATAAGACAACTACAATAAGCATAAGTAATCTAAACTAACAGAAATAAGCAGACAAATAAGCAGAATAAGCAATTATAAGCTGAAATGCAATTTTAAGCTACTAAATGTGAAGAGAGAACTTACAACTGCCTTTGCACAAATCAAGGCTTATAAATGCTCTTTTAAGCTATCAACAAGCTCCAGCTTATCCTAAGATAAGCTGGTGGGGTCCTGGAAGCCCATCCATTACTGGCTTCCCTTCCATTTTATAAGCTGTGGTATATTTTGGGTGGATTTGAGTCTTAATAAGCTTAGTTAAGCTTTCAAAAGCTTAACTAAGTGAATCCTAGCTTGTTAGTTAAAAATGACAGCTTATTGAGATTTAACAAATCATTAAAGAGCTTATTAATTCATAATGCTATTAAATGAAAACACACTTTGATAATTGAACATTAAGAAAACACTCTTTTATTAATATTGAAAGACTGATTACAAGCTTAAATGAAAAGAAAAGTACATTTATCCAAAGGCAATAAGCTGAAATTACATGTAAATAAGCTAAAATAAACTACAAGCTACACTAAAAACTACTCCCCTACTGTGAGTGAGAAGGTCTTCTATTTATAGGCTTGAGAGAAGCTTCTAGGTCTTCTTCACACGCTCCTCTTGGATTTGATCTTAACCCTTGAATCCTTGCCAATCATTAGATGCCCTGCCTTCACCGTTGGATCAAAGATGTGATCACACGGATTGCCAGCGTGGCATTCCTTGTGTCAGAGTCTTGTGCTTCTTTTGGCTTGCTTTTAGTGTAAAATTTCCCATCAAGGTGTGTTTGTTCATAATCCCGCGTGTCATTCTTGTTGGAGTCTTGACCAATCACAATCCTTTGGTGACGTTTTGCTTTGCTGAGGTGTAACTTGGTACTAGGCATCTTGTGGATAAGTGAACGAGTGGGTTAATTGGATTTTAACTAGGTAATTTTGATGATTAATTGATTGGGGGAGACGGTGAACAGTGAAAACTGTTTTTCCCGCCCCCCAAATGTTATATGTTTTGAGTTTGACCCGGGGGTTTGAGGTGTTGACCTGGGCTCGGGTAAAAGGGAAATGGGCCACAGGTTTATTATTTAAAGAGTTGGGCTGGGGTTTAGGGATTTGTTATAAAGATATAACGACCCGACCCAAATGTATTTGGCACCCTCATATTTAGGACGGAGCCAAAAGCGTGCCAAAGCTGCCAAATAGCATTTGGCACAGTTTTTTGAGTATTTGGCACGGTTTTCCCCCCTCCCAAATACCCCTTTTTCTTGTAGTGTTACCCCTCATGGTCTTAATACAAAACAATTCTAGATGGGTCATTTTGGATTCTTGAACTCCTAGGAATTGAATATTGCTCTTAAAACACATTTCATTGATCCATACTTGTTTTCTCCTCTTTTTAGTACCCTAAATATTGATGTAAAGATCCTTCATTTTTCCACAATGGATACTCCAATTCTATCTATCAAGCTATACAGATATTTGTGGAATCCTCTTACATCATACCCTAGTTTTTCCCTGACCTCAATAAGCTTAGACATTTCATGGATAACTGTGATGCCCTTAATATCTTTCTTTCGAAAATTACAAAAGGAAGTAAAGCACTTACTAAACTTGGATTGAAGAGAGATTTCTGATGAACCGTTCCAACTTTTTTTGAAGTGTTCAAAACCTGAGGGGCAACTAAAATCTGATTCTACTTTCTCGCTATCCTCTTTTTCGACATTGATTCATTCTCTCCTTTTTTCTCATTTTTCGTGTTACTATGAAAACTTTCTTCCATGTGATCGTTCTCGTTTTTTTCCTCTACAACTTCCTCTCTTCGTTTCTCTTACTGAACCTCATCTAAATCCTTTTCGGTTACGGATTTCTCTTCATTGTCAAAGTCTTCTTCTAATTTAGAGTCGGCTTTAGCATTATATGAATCAGTCTTTGATATCTATATTCCATGTTCCCAATTCATGTATATGGACATCATACTCCTCCTCATGAATGATCACTTTCACTATTTCAGAGATAAATGTTATGTGTTTTGTAGCGACGCAAACTCTTCCCAAACTCATACCTCCTATATCATCTTTTTTCAAAAAAACATAAACTTTCCCACAATTGAAGCTACTTTCTTGAATGCATTAGATCCTCATGCACATAATGGTAATCCTGATATTTCGACCCACACCATTCTCTCATCCACATAAAAATTCTTAGTAACCGGTTTAGTAGTTATGAAAAACGACTTCAAGTTTGTGTTGTTTTTAAAAGCATTGCAGGACTCTGTAGATTGGGAGTGTAACCATAGCCACAAACCACTGATATAATGAATCTTAACCTTATCGAATCCTTCATCATTGAGAATAAGATAAAGATTACTCACTATTTCCACATTTTTTACCTTCACCAACGCAATCTCCATTGAGTTAGTTACCTGAACCAATTCATCATTGGATAATGAAATAGTTTTTTTAACTACATCATTCTTTTTGGCTTGCTCACCACACCTCCATGTAGGCAAGATGCATAGGATTGTTTGTTTTTTAGAAGAAACTTGTTCCACTATTTTCTACATGTTTAAAAGGAATGTGACAATATGCTTTTGCCATATCTTCTGTATTCTTCGATTTTGTCTTTCCATGTCTCTAAAAATGGGCAACCGATGCAAACATGTGAAAGCTCCCGATCCAAATGTTCTCTAATACTTTTGCAAATTCTTCATCATTCTTAATTCTAATAAATCTAACAAAACCAAACCTTTTCCCCGATTTTGATCTTTTGTTGGCTATGAACGCACCACAATACGCCCATATTTTTCACTTACATGTCACAATTGCTTAGCGTTGGTGTATTCAGGGAAATTCGTTACAAAGAATGAAGTAGCAATCTTCTCAACATCTTTCTGAAATGGATTTCGAATCGGGTGTAGAGTGTCTTGTTTGTTGTTTATGAATTTCCAATGCCATCCATTGGAATCTTTGATTATTAATGCGTTCATAACCATCGTATCCGCCCCGATTGTAATTCCGATGAGAATCAGGCGACGACAGTTTTTTAGGGTTTTTATAGTTTTTAGGGTTTTAGTTTTTGGATAAATGAGTTAAATCGGCGACGACAGTGTTTTAATTCTGGAAAAAAAGTAGAAAGAAGGCGGTGATTGAAGGTGGTGGTTGATAGGTGGTTGTGTTTTTTGGGGGTGGTGGTTTAGTGGTAGTGATTGAAGGCGGCCAATCATAAACCACTTGACAGGCAATGGCTTAACATCAACAAATGTTTAATTCTCTAATTCTCTAATGCTACTCTTGATAATAAAACTTAAAGACATCGAAAAGAGGAAATATACTTGGTGTTATGGTTTCTAGACTTATGTAAGGCTACTTCTAAGGTTCACATTATTACCCCATTCATTTGAGCGCCACATCATCATTTTACTTCTCTAACACCATCTCACTTTTCACCTACGGTTACACCACCCTCACATTTTATTAAAATACTCACTTTTATACAAACATACTCTACAAAATACTCACATACTCACAAACCATTTATTTAATAATAAAAACATTCAAAAAGGGTCGCTTTGCATACAAAACAACACAGTGACTGACTCACCTATTTTTTTTCTTTTTTTCTCTTGACTGACGCATGACAGGAGCTTGACCCAATGGCTTTGGCCCGTGAAATGGGGTCTAACGGTGTGAAGGTGCTTCACATTACGAGCAGCCTAATATCTAGTTCCCAGCTAATTAGTTTTATTTTTAAATATAAATCTTTTGGTCGTTCAAGAAAAGGTAACAAACTTCATCTTGATCCACCCATATATGCCAAGGTTTTCTCTTATCATAACTACATATAAAGAGCGAGAGTTTTTCTAACTTGTGCGCATAAGTATATTTTTAAAAACTTGCAAAATAATAATTGTAAACTTACTAATATACCATTGATTAAAAACAAAAATAAAATCTATCATCAAGTTAATATTTAGATTGATATCTTTTAATCTTTAAACTTTCGTCATTTTTCTAATCAACTCATAAACTTTTTTTAAGGGTCACCAGAACCATAATTCACAAGTATCACTATTTTGAGTTTATATATCTCTGTTACGCATTAGATAGTAGACTAGGAGTACATTTGACATTTTATTCCTACGTCATAATGTCATTGTCCTCATGCATGACCTAATATTTATAAATATATATATTATATAGATATTTTATATATAAAATATTATATATATATATATTTATATATGATATATTGATATATATTAGTAATATAGTAGGGTCCAGTGAGAATTAATTAAAATAAGAAGTGGTGAGAAGTGACTAAATACTCACACATATAGAGATGCGCATCGACTTTGCATTTAGATGCATTTCTAATCATTAGATGCACCATTTTCGAGTGATTCGATAGTTAATTTGATTGGTAGATGGTGAAAATTGATTTTCATGATTTTAGCACTGTGTAGAGGAACAAAAACATGAGATAATCAATGGAAATGCATATTCGTATTATAGATATGCATCTAAGAAAAGTGAAATGCGTATATGAAATGCATCTTTAAGATTATAAGAGATGCGTCAAATTTAAGTCGGTGCATCGCGGATGATGCGAGATTTAGTTATTCTTATGTGTTCTAGAGTATTTTAAGAAAACTTCTCATTTGATCTAACACTATATAAGATATAAATTATATATAGTTATATGTGTTATATATATATATATGTGTATATTATAATAATATTATTTATATAAAGTATATTATAAGATATTATTCGCGGACTAACTAGTGAGTGTTTTAAAAGTATGAATTAGTGACTGGACGACACCTCAATGCCACCTCAACGATGACATAACACACATTTTGCATTAATTTTTAAAAAATTTAAAATTTTTGGATTTTTTTTAATTTTCGGATTTTATTTTTTTTAAATTTTCGGATTTAATTTTTTTTAATTTTCCGATTTTTTTTTGGATTTTTTTAATTTCGAATTTATTTTTAATTTACGGAAAAAAAAATTAATTTTCGATTTTTTTTTGAAAATATTGTTCATGGCAAGGTTCGAATTTGTGACATATGGTTAAGTTCCAATTAAGTTTATCAACTGAGCAAAGCTACCATTTATGTTTTATTATCCAAAACTATAATAATATATTTTAAAAAAATAATCTTCAAAAATATATCAAGATATACTTCAAAATATATTAACATATACTCTATAATTATTAAGATATACTCCATAATTATTTACTTTAATTTTTGGATTTTTTTTTAAATTTTCGGATTGTTTTTTTAATTTTCGGATTTAAATTTTTTTAATTTTAGGATTTTTTTTGGATTTTTTTAATTTTCGAATTTTTTTTTTTATTTTTAATTTTTCGGGATTTTTTGATTAATTTACGGAATTTTTAAAAAGTAATGTATTGTTCATGGCAAGGTTTCGAAAGTGTGACTTTGGGTTAGTTCAACTACAGTGTTGATTACCACTGAGTCAAGCCACCTTTGTGTGTTTATGTGATCCAAAAACATATAATAATATATTTAAAAAGAAACAATCTTCACAAATTATATCAAGATATACTTAAAAAAGTAGTGATATTTGTATATGTTAACCTGGATATCAAATAGGTGTAATGTGAATGTATATTTTAGCAGTTATAGTGAGGGAGACAAGTAATGTAAATCCAACCCGTGTAGGCTCTGCTATTAACTACTGATTGCAGGCTTCTAGCGACGACGAGGTGAGTGTGGGTTAATTAAACATTTGTGTTATTAATTGAAATTTTAAAAGGTTGGACTTTAGGACATGTGAAATTAGGAGCTTGCCATATCTTTTGCGAAAGTTATATTGTTTTATTTCAATTGATGCCCTTCCTAGGATAAGTTCTATAATTACTAAAAAGATCAAACATGATTTAACTTAAAACAAACACAAAAAAATCAACTAAAACGTCAAAGATTGTCTTCAAAAAGATTTATGAACCAAAAATCGGTCCAGTTGAGCAAAACTATCAAAGATTGTGTTTGCTATTATACAAAGGACGATTTTAGAACACGGACACAATATGTAACCACTTATAATAATGAATCGAAAAAAAGAGGAATGAAAGAGTTTATGTCTAACACAAACAAAAATGTCCTTCAAAAAATTACAGATGCATGAACTGAACCCGTCCGTTGGGCATACACATCAAAGTTTGGTTTCTTTTAATAAATACGGTGTTCACGGTGACGCGACTATAGTATCGTATACTATATATATTGAAACAAAGAAAAAGAGGATTTTATGATTTTAGTGTTACACAAATACATCAAAATCCATTACAACTAAACGACAAATATTGCTCTTCAAAAATGGATTCTGAAATAAGTCCCACCCGGTGGGCGGGTTTACTGTAACTAGTTTAATGTATAAATTATATATTTATTTATGTATATTTCTATTATAATATTAATATGTTATATATATATATATATATATATATATATCGGGTCAAAACTTTGCCTAAAAACTATTTTTCCGTTATACACCAATGTTATGCGCAAGTTTATTACATTATTATTATTATTATAGCCAAATTTCAAGTCCTGTGGTCTTTTAACTACCGAGACATCGGGTGTCCTAACCGACAAGACCCGGTAGCCTATTTCCCCACAACACTGACAGAACCTCGATGTGTACCTTACTTTCACCAGAAGGAATCTCTACGAAGGGATCAAAACTAAGAATCGCAAAAACCAAAGTAACTTTATATATTTAACAATTATATAACGTTTATTAAGCTGGTGGAAGCAAAAAGCCACAATTAACCTCTATGAGCTCTAAAGAGATCCAACTACTCCACGCTTAGCATTTAACTTATATTTAACTCTATCATTTTTTGTTCTTTGCAAAAATTTAAAGTTAAGCAAATGCTTTGTAAAACCTAAAAATCTCAATAAGTGTAAAATTACCAAAATACCCCTAATGCAAGAAAATTTCATAAAAGCTTAAATAAAATTCATTTAAATGTTAGAAATTATAAAAATGCAACTTATGACAATTATGGAATTTTTGTAAGATTAAAATACCTTATGATATACAAGAAAAATAATTAATAATTGTATATATAAACTTTAGCCGAAATATGTATATTTAATTACTTATATAATACAAATTAAATAAAATAAAATATGGATAAATACAAAATAAATTAGGCAAAGTTAAAATCTGATTTTATCTCTTTTGAAAACCCAAAATCTCGGCAAAATATTCTTAGTATAATCCTTTATACATTTTTCATTTGTTAATTCCTTAAAACATAATTCCCGAAACCCTAATAAAATAAAAGAGGCGGCATAAAATTTTCCAAAGGAAAGAACGATTTTTCTAAGGTGATTTGAAGGTCAAGGATTGTGGGAAAAATAGTGGGAAGATTGTAAAGTGCTTGGTTCGATTGTGGTATTTGTTTTGGGTTCGAATTAAGCAACCGGGTTCTATAAATTCATTAAATCACCAAGAATCATCAAAGGTATTTTTGTATCTCAATTTTCATCATATTAATTCGTTCTATGCATGAGAAAAATATTCATGCATGTTATATTGATTTTATAAATTAAATCATGTTCGAAACCCTAATTTTTAGCTAATTATGAAATCGGCACAAATAATATTTGTAAAATTGATTTTATATTTTTCTAAGGTTTTTTATGTCATATATGACTCAGATAAATTGTTGGATAATTTTTATAGAGGTTTGAATAATTATTGGGGATTTATCATTGTTTGCCGATTTCGAATTAAAGGAAAAAGGAAAGAAATAAAATTAGGGTTAGGGTTTTGATAATTTTTCCAGGTGCATTTAATGCCAATGATTGGGAAATAATTGTGTTTGTAATTGGGAAAAATTTAATTAGGGTTTTAGTGATTTAATTGATTTGCCGAATTGATATTTAAAGTTTGATATTATTATGGATTTAAAATGGTTAATTACATATAATAAGTAATTAGAAATAAATTAATTAAAATAGAGGGACTGAAATTGTAAATTCTTAAAAGTGGAAGGTTTGATTAGTATCTAATGTATAAAGTATGATTTTGTCATAATTGAATTAGAAATTAATTAATTAAAATTAAGAAGGACTGAAATTGTAATTCTGAAAGTGGATGGTTTGGTTAGTTTTAATGTATAAAGGTATGAATTTGTATATTTGAATCTATAAGAACCTTGTTTTGTATTTATGGCATAAATTTAGATATGTTTAATTTAAATTAATGAACCAAATGGACTTAATATGGAAATTATGTAAATTAAGGGTTTGACTTGTAAATACTGAAAATGGGCAGGTATAATCTGAATAAATGTGGAAACTTTGATATTTACACTTTTAACCTTGAAAATTGTTGATTTTGCATATTAAACCCTAAATATTGAAAGTTGTATATTTAACCCTAAAATTGTAGGTTGACATGTTTTAAGTCCCTAGATTATTACAAAATAACTTAATTGAATCTTAAATGTGAATATTACTAATATTTTGGAAAGTTACTAAAAATGGAAAGTTACTAAAAATGGAAATTTACTAAAAATGGAAAGTTACTAAAAATTAGAAAGTATAAACTTTAATGTCATGCGTTTGTAATTCGAAATTCATCATTTCTTTAGGTTCGGTCATAAGGGAGTTGATTTTGATTTCCCTATGGTGTTTTCTTTGATTATGCTTTGTTCAGAATAAGGGTACAGATATTCTGACCTTATCATTTCGGTTTCTCATGACATATTCCTCTCTATCTTTGATTACTTATGTGATTTGCTACATTTGCTCTGAGCCTTTTATTTTGGTTCTCTTATATGATCTGTCATTATGTTCTATTTGAACCCTGCTATGCTACCTTTGATATTTGAACCTTTGATATTTGAACCTTTGACATTGAACCTTTGCTATGATCCCTTTGAAATGAACTTTGATATGACTTTGCTTTGAACCCTTCAGTTTGAGAACCAAGCCACTATTTGTTTCCTAGCCATGAAGGTAACATGGCCGTGTCATTGATGCACCTTTGGCATGACTCATGTGTGGGTGAGTGATTTCTCACACCGTCCCCCATTTGATATTATATGCGCATTATGAAGATTATTATTTGTTTAAGGGGCGTATGGATGCATCCTAGATTTGTTTTGTATTCGATGGATTATGACATTATGATATTTGGATATTTGGTGACTGATGTTTGGGTGCATTCCACGTCTTTCACAATTTGGAGCTCATGACTCCATGGTTACTATGATATGATTTGTTTGGGCTTGGTAATTGGACTTGATTCGATTTTCTGATTCATCTTACCTTACACTATGAATTGACTTCTGATTTGTCTTACCTTATATTTGTATTCCTTTGATCATGTCTTGTGATATCCTTTGCACCTTATATCGTATCCTTTGATTTTCCGTTATCTTTTGCGTTCGATTATATATATCTGTTCACTGGGCTTTGTAAGCTCAGCCACACTTTCTTTTCCTGCGGCAGGTATCTAAGCTAGGAGCTGGGGTTGCTTTCGGGATATGAGTGCTGAGTGTGGACTTACCCTAGAGATCTTAGTTTTGATATATGATTTGTTACTTTTCGAGACATTCGTTATTTCGGTTATTTCGTTTGGATATGTTTGTCCTTCAAGAACTTATGTACCTTAAGTCATGTTGACTTATTTTTCCTTGGTTATTTATTTAAGACTTCCGCTGTTTATGCTTGTGTTATGATTATGTATGCTTTTGATGTCACACCATATTTGTAATACTTCTACCCTTTTGGGTCGGGGCGTTATAATTTATGGTATCAGAGCTGCCAGGTTAATCATGACGAGGTCTTATGACCTTAGAGCTTAGGCTATGACCTGTGAGGATTGGGTAGACATTAAGTTCCTTCTGCGTAACTCTCTTCCGTAACCTATCTTGTTTTCGTTTGCTAATCGTTTTCTCGATCGTTCAGATGGTGACTACCCGTAGAAACTCGGATGACGATGTTCCTAACTTCGAGGCCATGATTACTGCTGCTGTGGCCAATGCTCTCCCTAACCTTACGGCTGCTTTGAGAACTCAGATCACCAATGACATCAGGAATGGTGCTGGACCTTCAGGTGGTGGTGGTGGTGATGCTATACCCCAAGGGATTCATGTTTGGATCGAAAGGTTTACTAAGTTAAAGCCGCTTGCGTTTCGGTCTGCTGCCACTCCTGCCGAGGCAGAAGACTGGATTACGCATATGGAGAAGTTATTTCAAGTTTTGGGTTGTCCCGACAACTTCAAGACTCGTCTTGCTGCGTTTAAACTAGAGGGTGATGCACTGAGCTGGTGGAAAGCTCATTTGCGTACTCAGGTTGGAGGCGATGCTTTTGCCGATACTTGTACTTGGGTTGCTTTTCGTGAGATCTTTTACAACAGGTATTTTCCGGCATCTGAACAACAACGTTATGAGCGTGAGTATGGGTCGATATGTCAGCTGGATCGAGAGAATTCTGGGGAGTACATGGAGAGGTTCACTAGATTGGCTAGTTTTGTTGGAGCTACTGCTGGAGATGCCCAGAGGCAAGCTAGACATTTCAAGTGGGGGCTAAAGAAGTGGGTTTTGGACCGGATCGTTAATACGGATTATACGAATGTTGCGCAGGTTGCGGCTGCCGCCCGTAACATCGAGTTATTGCATGAGAGTGGAAATTCGAATAAGCGGGATAGAGATGGTAATCGGATTCAGAACAGGGGACAGGGCCAACAGGAGAACAAGGGTCGTTATGACCAGGGTCAGCATGAGTATAGGGGTCGTCAGGACCAGAGTGTTGAGCATCGGGGTCGTCAGGATCGGGGTTATGATTCGAAACGACAGGATTTTCGGGGTCAGGATCAGAGGTTTACTGGTAGGAATGGGAATGACCGCCAGGGTCAGGGTAACTACAACCAGCGCCAGCACAGGAATCAGTCAACTCGGGATTTTAACCAGGGTCATGCTTCAGGTTCTGCAGAAGATGAGCAAATGAGCGACTCTTCGGATTGTTTTGGAGATTCTTAGAACAGAAGAGTTGTAAGCGAAGTTTCGAAGTGGCGAGTTCTGGTTACAGCAAGTACGCTTTCCCTTGTCATATTGTATCTGCAGAGACGGCATCAATTATGATCCATCAAAGGTTGAAGCTATCTCCAAATGGCCCGAGACCTACACGGTAACGGAATTGAGAAGTTTTCTGGGGCTTGCTGCTATTACCAAATTTTGTTGAGGGTTTCTTCTCCCGATTTAGCTTTACTCTTACCCAGCTGATGAGAAAGGGTGAGAAGTTTGTGTGGAACGGATGAGCGTCAAGAGTTTTAAGGAATTGAAAACGGAGATATGGTGTCTGCTCCGATATTGACTCTTCAATCATGTTCTGGTGTTTTCAGATATACAGTGATGCAATCGAAGAAAGGTTTGGGTTGTGTTTTTGATGCAACAAGGAAGTGTGATCGCCTACGCTTCAAGCAGCTGAAGACTTATGAATTATAATTATACCAACCCATATCTTGCATTAGCTGTTCATTGTTTTTTGCATAGAAGATCCTGGAGACACAATCCTGAGGGAAGCTTGTGAATATAATTTTTACAGAGTCATAAGAGGTCTCAAATATATTTTTATTTACTCAAGCAGAACTTAACATGAACATAGAAGATGGTTGGAACTTTTGGAAATAATTATGACACTAACAACCAGTACCAAGGCAAGGGCAAATGTGGTGCCGACGCACTTAGTCGAAAAATCTACGGAAGATAGCTGTTGTTTTGATTCCATAACCTTCTGATTTTAGAGCGTTTGGATTTTAGCTATGTGTACGAGGTTTCTGGTGGCTATTTGGCGAGTATGAGATTAGAGGTCTAACCTCATGCTATAGATCAAAGAAGCTCAAAGGGACGACGATGAGTTATGGGCTAATTTTGCAGAATGTTTGAAGACCGGTAAACATAACTGAGTTCAGGTGTTGATGATGACGGTGTTGTGTGGTTTGAAGATAGGCTAATGTGTTCCAAATGATCAGCACTCGCCAGAAGGTATTGACGGAAGCTCATAGTTTCTCCCATATACTATATCACCAGTTCATCCAAAATGATAGAAGATTTGAAACAGTTACTTTTGGTGGAAATGGCATGAAGCAGAGATGTGGGCTAACAACGTTTGTATCCAAATGTAAGACTTGTCAGCGAGGTCAAAATTGAACATCATAGGGCAAGTGGTTTGTTACAGCCGTTTGGAGATTTCCTGTGTGGAAAGGGATAGATTTCCATGGATTTCGTTACTGTATTGTCCTACTACTCAGAAAATACGAGATCGATCTTGGTGATGTTGATACGGCTAACCAGTTCTGCTCATTTCTTTACCTATTCGGAAGAACTATGGTATTAGTATTGCGGAGATTTTTCGCAGGAAATCGTTATACTGTCATTGTAACAACACCGACTTCTATTTGTGTCCCGTCATAGATCCGAAGTTTACGTCTCGTTTTTGTAAAGGATTAACAGAAAGCTTAGGGACTTATCTTAAGTTTCAGTACATCATTTCATCCTCAAAACCGAAGGTCAAGTCAGAGGAGGACAATTCAGACTTTGGAAGATATGTTGAGGGCTTGTGCTTTGGAATGGACAGGTAGCTGGGATGAATATTTGTGCTTGGTGGAGTTTGCTACAATATAGTTGGCATGCTGCATCAATGCAGCACCTTTCGAGCTTTTTTGTATGGAGAAATGTTCGAGCAACCTATTGCAAGGAGAAGTAGGTGAGCGTTTGATTGAAGGTCACGCTCATCGAGATTACTAATGAGAAAGTGGCTGTTGCTAAGGAGAAACTGAAAGAGGCTAGATCGCGACAGAAGAGTTATGCTGATAAATCATGCGACGTGACTTAGAGTTTCAAGTTGGAGATCGTGTATTTCTGATGTTTCGCCATTCATGAGGAGTTAAACGTTTTGGGAATTCAAGGGCAAGCTCAGTCTCGATTCATCGTATCCGTTTGAGATTTGGAACGTAATAGAGAGGTTTTGTATCGTCTGTAGCTCTCCTCCGCAGTTTATCGCACGTTCACGATGTCTTTCATGTATCTCTGTTTTGAGGGATACCAAATATCATCCTTTGCATGTCGCATCTATCCTTTTGATCTTGTTCCAGCTGATATGTCGTTGTCCGAGGAAACCTGAATCCATCTGATCGTCAAGAGAGAGTCAATGAGAAACAAAGTTATTCCCTTTTGTGAAGAATCTTTGGAAGAATCACACCAGATCGTGAGGCTACCTGTGAGACCGAAGAGACTATGCGAACTAGTTATCCTCATTTCTTTGGTCTATTTTCGTAATTTTTTCGATTCGTTCTCATTTCTTTTTCATTTTGGTTCATTTCAATTTTCGATGACGAAAATTTTCTTTTAGCAGGAAGAAGTTAGTAATACCTGCTAAAAATCACACACAAGTGTAAAATTGACTAAAATACCCCTAATGCAAGAAAATACATAAAAGCATGCATAAACTTCATTTAAATGTTAGAAATTATAAAAATGCAACATATGACAATTATGAAATTTATGTAAGATTAAAATACTTTATGTTATGTAAGAAAAATAATTTATATTTATGTAAATATACTTTAGCCGAAATTAAGTATATTTATTTAATTATATATTACAAATTAAGTTAAATAAAATTAAGATAAATACAAAATAAATTATGCAAGTTTTATTATCTGATTTAAACTCTTTTGAAAGCCCTAGAATTCGGCCTAAATACTTAATATATTATCTTTATTCATTTCATTTGTTAATTCCAAAAAAACAATAGCACCGAAACCCTAAAATCATAAAAGAGGCGGCATAAGAATTTTCCAAGGGCAAACACGATTTTTATAGGGTGTTTTGAAGGTCAAGGATTGTGGGAAAAATAGTGGGAAGATTGTAAAGTGTTTGGTTCGATTGTGGTATTTGTTTTGGGTTCGAATTAAGCAACCGGGTTCAATAATTCATTAAATCATCAAGGATCATCAAAGGTATTTTTGTACCGTTCATAATGTTTCATCATGTTAATTTCGTCCCTATGCTTAAGAACAATTATCATGCATTATATATGATTTTATAAATTAAACATGTTCGAAACCCTAATTTTTAGCTAATTATGAAATCGGCACAAATAATATTTTTAAAATTGATTTTATATTTTTCTAAGGTTGTTTATATCATATATGACTCAGATAAATTGTTGGAAAATTTTAGGATGAATTCGAATAATTATTGGGGATTTAACTTGGTTTGCCGATTTCGAATAAAAGGAAAAAGAAAAAATATAATTAGGGGTTAGGGTTTTGATGATTTTCCAGTGTATTTAATGCCACTGAATTGGGAAATAATTATGTTGTGATGGGAAAAATTAAATAGGGTTTTTGATTAATTAGTTAGCGCCGAATTAGATTAAAAGTACAAGGACTTATTTGGTTAATTTCTTTCTGAAACAATGGGGTCATATTTTAGGACAGTTTATTATATTATTATATTCAGTATAAAATAAGTTGGTGGGTATAAGAATTCAATAGAAATTATTTTAGATTTATTCAAATGTTAATTACATATAATCAGTAATTAGACATTAATTAATAGAATAGAGGGACTGAAATTGTAAATTCTGAAAAGTATAAGGTTTTGGTTAGTATTTTAAAGGTATAAAGTTTGATTTTGTCATATTTGAATCTATATAAGGGCATATTTGTAATTAAGGATAATTAAAAGATAATGTTTAATTAATTAATGAAACCAGAAAGGACTAAATTAGTAAATTATGTAAATTAAGGGTTTGACTTTTAAATACAAAAAAAGGAAGGTAAAATCCTGGAATAAAATGTGAAACTTTGATATTTACCCTTTTTAACCTTGAAAAATTGTTGAGTTTGCATATTAAAACCCTAAAATAAGGAAATTAGTCATATTAAACCCTAAACTTGTAAGGCTAGCATTTAAGATCCCTAAAATAATCAAAATACTTAATAGAAATCTCAAATGATAAAATTACTAGTTTTGGAAACTTACTAATTTTTAAAATTACTAAAAAAGGAAAAGTTACTAAAAATGGAAAGTTACTAAAAATGGAAAGTTACTAAAAATGAAAGTTACTAAAAATGGAAAGTTACTAAAAATGTAAAGTAAAACTTAAATGAATGGTTTGTAATTCAGAATTATCAATTCTTTAGGTACGGGCAAAGGGAGTGATTGATATTCCCTGTGGGTGTTGTTCTTTGATTATTGCTTTGCTTCGGAATATCAGGTACATATATTCTGACCTTAAATCGTTAAGTTTCTCATGACATATTCCTCTCTATCTTTGATTACAATGTGATTGGCTACATGTGCTCTGAGCCTTAATCTGGTGCTTTTGATAATGATTCTGTATTATGTCTATTTGAACCCAGCACTCTACCTTTGATATTTAGAACCCTTTGGCATTAAACCTTTGCTATATTCCCTTTGAAATGACTGATATGACTTTGCTTTGAACCCTTCAGTTTTGAGAACCCGAGCCAATATTTGTTTTCCTACCATGAAGTAACAGCCGTGACATTGAAGGCTAACCTTTGCATGACTCATGTGTAGGTGAGATATTTCTCACACGCCCGTCCCCCATTTGATATTAATATGCGCATTAATGAAGATTATTATTTTTTAAGGGGCGTATTGATGCATCCTAGATTTGTTTTGGTATTCCGATTGATTATGACATTAATATTTGGTATATTTTGGTGACAATGTTAGGGGCAAACCATGTCTTTCAATTTTGGAGCTCGCTACCCAATGGTTACTATGATATGATTTGTTCGTCTTGGTAATTGGACTTGATTCGACTTTCTGATTCATCTTATCTTACACTATGATTTGATCTTCTGATTTGTCTTACCTTATATTCGTATCCTTTATCATGTCTTGTGATATCCTTTGTACCTTGTATCGTATCCTTTGATTTCTAGTTATCTTTTGCTTTCGATTATATATATCCTGGTTCACTGGCCTTGTAAGCTCAGCCCGCCAACTTCCTTTTCCTGCAGCAAAAGGTATCTAATGCTAGGAGCTTGGGGTAGCTTTATCTGTGAGTGGCTGAGTGTGGACTTACCCTATATATCTTAGTTTTGATATATGAATTGTTTCTTTTCAAGACATTTGTTATTTCATTTGGATATGTCTATCTTTGAGAACTTATGTACCTTAAGTCGTGTTGACTTATTTCCTTTGGTTATTTATTAAGACTTCCGTTGTTTATGCTTGTGTTATGATTATGTATGCCTTTGATGTCACACCATATTTGTAATACTTCTACCCTTTTGGGTCGGGGCATTACACTTAGAAATCCCTTTTTGGGTGAACCCCACCCCCCCAAAGATTCTTGAGCATGAAATGAATCCACTGTCTTATGGAACACTGATCCAAGTAATAATCCTCTTAGGCCAACCAAACCCAATATCTTAACTTTTAAAGTGGTCAGTATCTAGCTTACCCTTACCAGTATTAACTACTGCTCTTGTCCCAGCAGTAGTCATATTTTGAACCCTAAAAGTTTTAACATCTTGTTTTAAGTTTTTGGGTCTAAAAGCTGGTTTTGTGTAGTAAGACCTCTTGAAGGTGAAACATGACCTCCTTGGTCTTACATTTCCATTCTTGGGTAAAATAGGTCTAGTATCAATAAACAGGCCTAGGGCAGGACTAACACTTGGATTAGCAGTACAAACAATAATAAAGGCCTAAGCATTACTAAAACTTGGACTTAAACAGTACAAACAGGCCTAAAAATAACAAACACTGTGGCCTAGCATACAAACAGGCCTAGCAGTTACTAACCTTTGACTATGCAAACCTGTTTCTTGTTAGTACTTCCTTGACTGGGACAAAAGTCTTACTTAAATGTGGGTATTTTGAAAAGTTTTGATGATTAACTCTTTTAATATTATCCTATACTGGTTTGCCCTCCCTTTGACCAATATTACCCACATTTTTCAGCTTAGGCTCTTGACTCTTTTTGTCATGAAAATTACAATCTTTGATCAGATGCTCAGTACTTTTACAAACAAAACAAGCTTTTACTTTCCTAAAACTAATTCCTTGTTTCTGAGAATTTTGACCACTTTTATCATCTCTAGTCTTAACTGTTTGAGTCTCAGGTCTAACTGTTTGCACTTCATTCATTTCTTCCTCATCATCTGAGTTCCAATCCTCAATGATAACTCTATCTCTGTCAATCTTAGGATTAGACACAACTGACTCACTGGCTGACTTAGGCTTTTCAGTATTTTCATCATTTGTTTGACCTGCAGTCTCACTTGTTTTAGTATTAAGCTCAGTTGTTTGTGACTCAATGATTTTATTCCTAATGGCATATTCATCTAACCCTGCAAATGATATGTCAGCTCTTGGGGTTAAGAAGTTCCCTGTTATGGGAGGGGGAACAGATTTATAACCATTCTTTGAAAATCTATCATTTTCTGGTATGTTCTCTTCATCACTTGATCTAACATCAAAAATACTCAAAGTATTCTCACTATCAGTTTCAGGATAGCTATTAATTCATTTAATTGTAGTGCCATATCTTAATCCAGTTGTTTATATTCTCTAAGCACTCATTTGACTGTTTTCAGTATTGTCATCAGATTCTTGTCGATTCTTCCCATTTATGCAATCCTACTTTTAACCTCCTCTCTTTCCTTAACACCTCCTAAATCCAGATTTAAGTTGTTAATTTTTATTCTCTACATTTAAAGCCTCAAAGTGTTAGAAATTCAGTTATTTCTCACCCCAAAAAGCCATTCAGTCTTTTCATGTCTAAGAATCCAAGAATCTATGACTCTAAGCTAGCTCATAACCCTTGAATTCTAGTTTTTGCTATTTGTTATTTTTTTTCTCTTTCAGTATCCAAAGTTCTTTTTAAGATTTTTAAAATGATTCAAGCCATTGTTTAGAACATTTTTGTACCTCATTGTCAGAAGAACTTGATGAGCTTGAAGAGTAGATTGCCATCAAAGCATAGTTGACTGGTTCTACATCAAAATCATTGCTCCAGTCATAGCCTCCTAGACCATCTTGAGCCACCAGTACCTTTGATGAAGATTCATTTATTGGTGCATTGCTCCTGCCATTGTCACCATAAGATCTTCTCTCTTGAATCCTTCTAGATCTGCATTCTCTAGCAAAGTGCCCTTTTTGTGACAGTTATAGCACTTAATCTTTGACTTATCAAGAGAAACGGGTCATTTTTCTTTGAAGTCCAAGTTCCTTCCTATCCTCTGAATGAACTTCTTTACTCTGACAATCAACATAGCCACCTACCATCAAAGATCCTATTCCTCCAACTCATCTCCATCCATCTGCTAAAAATCCTTATTCTTAAGTTGAGGACTCGTTGTTGGTTGTGCAAGGAAATAATAAGCTACATCATGAGCACATGGAGTAGATGGAACTTGATTAATTCCACCAGCAGTACTAACCCCAAAATCTCCACTGGCAGTACTAACTTCATTAGTACTGCCAGTATTCTCAGAGGAGAGAAAAGCCAAATTTTGAGAAGCAGAGTTGGAACCTGAAGACCTTTTCAATTCATCTTCATAAACCCTAAGATTGTTGTAAAGGTCATCAATATCAATCTCATCAATGTCTGGCTTATTTCTCATGATGAGAGCAATCTGATTCCATGAAGAAGGAAGACTTCTAAGGAACTTCTGGTTGATATCTTCCTTTGATATTGGAGCACCATGAACCTCCAATTGACTTATCAGTTTTTGGAATCTATCATAAGCTTTGTCCAAGCTTTCATTTGATGCAGTAGAAAAATTTTCAAACTGATGTTTTAGAACATTTTTCTGCATCTTCTTGGATTCTACATTACCACCAAACCTCGATTTGATTGCCTCCCAGAGAGATTTAGCATCAGCAACATTGTGAAACTTGAGGAGGTATTCATCAGGTATTGCTAAAAGCAAGATGCTTTTAACTCTTTCCTGATTTCTTCTAGCAGCCAGTTGTTTGGCAGTCTTAGGAGCAGGAGGGGCAGATGTTTCTCCAGTTGTTGGTGCAGGCTCTTCTTCTAGATCTCCATTGACAATAACATCCCATAGATTATGGTCTGTATGACAGATATATTGTCGCATTCTCATGCTCCAAATATCGTACTCTCCCTTCCTAATGATAGGGATCTTCATTGCAGTGATTGTGGGTGGAGGAATGTCTTGTTCTGCCATCTTACAGTTGAGTTCTTCTTATTCAGAGTTTCCACACAAGCTCTGATACCACTTGTTGGATCGATTTACTGAATAGATCTTAACCTTCAGCTTGCAAAGAGTTTGCTCCTTTAGATAATTCTAAAGCAACAATAATGAAACACTGAGTAAACACTATTGATTATGCGGAATCTAATCAATAATGCTAAGAAGAACAATATTGAATATCACAAAAGAACTTTTATATTAAACTTTGAATCTGCCTAAATTACAGATTACAAACTATGATTACTATTTGATCTCTATGATCTTGTGTAGAACTATATCTACTAACTATGCCTAGGGTTCCTTTTATAGACTAAGGAAACCCTAATGGGCTTTACAAAACGCGTATAAAGATAATGCATATCCTTTCCTAAGATATCTCATGCATATCTTTAACTTTAACTAATTTCTGCGTAAGCAGACTTAACTATTACATAAGCAGTATTAACTATTTAACACTACCAATACTAACTACGATAATCCTTCTACCAGTACTAACTATGTAACTAGCAGAACTAACTACAATACACTAACAGAATTAAGTCTGTTATACAAAATTCCTAACATATATGAACATTTAGAGAGTATACATATGTGTTGCCATCATGTTGTGCTCTTTGTGTTTTTGTTTGTGTTAATGTTTGTTAGGTATCTAATTTCTGAGTTGGTGAGTGCTTCGACAACAAGATAAGAAACCAAAGGGACATCTTATAGCGTCCACAATAAAAAAACGGATCCAAGGGTAGATTGATGGAAGGGTGACATATGCTCAGATACGCGATCGTTGGTGAGTGCTTTGATAGCAAGAAAAGAAACACAGGGACATTGTACAACGTCCACAGTAAAAGACGGCTTCGAGGGCAGATTGATGGAAGGGCGACATATGCTCATATATGCGATCGTTGGTGAGTGCTTTGATGGCAAGAAAAGAAACACATGGACATTGTACA
>BQNB010062626.1:0-7500 GCA_026074375.1 Tanacetum coccineum
TTATGGTAAAATAGAAAAGTGGTCAATAAAAGGTTTGAATGTATCCTCCTGAGTATGATGAAGACTTTTAATAAAGAAACTTAAAGATTCAGAAGATGAACATCAAGTTTATGGGAGGATTGTTAGGACTTAAAAGACATCAAGGATTCTTAAAGTTACTACTGCTCAGGTACATAATGGAAATTATGCTAAGTAGTTAGTACTGGTAGTATAAAGTTACCACTGCTAGTTACTACTATTAGTATAATTTAGTACTGTTAGTATGGAGTTACTACTGTCAGTTGAAGTTAAGATTGCTCGGAGTTGAAGAATAAAAAATATGATAAGTAGTTAATATTGTTAGTACAAAAGTTACTACTGTTAGTGTAACTTAGTACTGTTAGTATAACTTAGTACTGCTAGAGTAAAGTTACAACTGTTAGCGTAAAGTTAGTACTGCTGGTACTTACTACTGCTTGTACTCGGTTAGTGCTGCTGAGTTACTACTGTCTTTAACAAAGTTAATGCTGCTGGTTCAAGAGTTAGAACTGTTGATAAAGTTACAACTGCTGGATGGATAAAGATAAAGATTGAGTGGAGAACAAGAATACTTACGAAGATAAGTATTAGTTATTTGTAAAGAAGATGTGTATAACTTATTTGTTTAGAAGATTACGTTTTCTTATAGAAAAGATTATGATAAGTTAGGAAAGTATTGTAAGCCTTGTAGGACTCCTTAGTGTATAAAAGAAGGTCCTAGGGTATAAAATATAGATATCACATTCATATAAGTTTTCATAGTTGGTTAGTCGATTAAAAAGTTTCAAGGTTGTAAACCCTAGTACTAATCAAGAGTACTCATATTATTCATCATAATAATATTGGAGCATTTGGTTATATCTTTGTTCATTCACAATTACTATTTTATTCATATTACTTCAAGATATTAAAGTGTAGATTCCGCATACACTTTAGTATACATACAAAGTTTCTACAATAAGTTATTTTGGATTTATCCAAGGTAATTTAATCTTAGACATGCTAAGGAATTGATCAAGGTTTGGGATCAACAATTAGAAACTCGAGAAAGTGCAGTATCTCCACTAAACAGTGTCATGACTAGTCCATACTTCATACGTCCGTCAAACTTTGAACTCATATCACGATACGGGTAATTATTTGGAAGCGATCTTCGATGGCCCATAAACACAGTTTTTTTGCAATTGTCTAACCACCTTGAGGATGTCTCATCTTCACAAACCGGGCATGCCACATTTACCCTTGGTGTTGTATCCTGACAAATTGCCGTATGCAGGAAAATCATTTATGATGCAAAAAATCATGGCTTGCAAATTAAATCTCTCCTTCTTATAGGTTTGATACATTTCTACACCCAATTTCCATATCGTTAATCAAAGGATACAAATACACATCAATGTCATTACCAAGTTGTTTTGGACCAGATATTAGCAATGACATCATGATGTAATTACGTTTCATGAATAACCACGGTGGAAGATTATACATACATAAAAGAGTCGGCCAAGTACTATAACGACTGCTCATGTTTCCGAATTGATTGATTCCGTCTAAGAACTATAACGACTTGCTACATAGTTTCCTCCCTCGAATTGATTGATTCGTCTAAATCTATGGAAGTCATCCAAATCGAATGTATTCATATTTTTTCTACGAATAACTAGGAAGATTTGGTCATTAAGTCTTTCTCAAAATGAGGGTAAGTACCGCTAACATATCTTAATTTTCTGTCTCCTTCTTTATCATCTTTCTTGTTAACCATAAGAAACACTAGGAAAAACAAGATCCGGAGGTCGGGGAGGATGAAACAAATAAGTAGCCATATTATTGATGATGAGAGAAAAAAAGGGAAAGATGTGTGTGTGATAGGAGAGAGAAACACATACACACACCTTATGTGAAATGTTACAAATGAATCCTCTCCCCTCCTATGGAAGTATAGGAGGGGGTATTTATAGTCTTTGTGTCGGTTTCCTAACTATCATAATGTTGACTAGTCAACACATTTATTGTCTAGTCAACACATTTATTGTCCTTGTGTTGGTTTCCTAACAATCATAATGTTGACTAGTCAACACATTTATTGTCTAGTCAACACATTTATTGTCCTAGTTCATAACCGACACGACTTAATGTAATTCCGTTTTAGTCAACATATTTTAATGCTAACAATCTTCCCCCAATATGTGGACACAAACGGAATTACTTACAATGTTACTAACAAGTACAAATACAATTAAATAAAATCTTCCAAAGCTGAAGTTGTCTTCTGAGTTCTCCTGGTCTTGAAACTTGTATTCCAGCTTGGATCTTCATTGTCTTTACTTGTTCTGGAACCATTGTAGTATGCATGAACTGGATTAACTTCCCCCCAATTCATGCAGCATGTCTTGAAAAGCTTTCTTCATAGACTCCTTTTTGGCGAAGTTTCTGAATCAGCTTCCCCCCAAACCAACATCCCTTTCTTAAGCAGATTCTGAAACTTTGAAGTAGCTTAAACAATCTTCTACTTGTCATTGACGTGCACAGCGGAAATTTGTAGAAGTCAAACCACACCAAATACTCCTGCTTCTTGTCATTAGGGCTTGGTGAATATTCGTTCGGGGGTGCATGCGAGAAATCAGCAACAATTCTTCTCACGTATGCAGAATACTTCATAAACCATACTAAGTAAAGTAGTCTACACTACTTCCCCCTGGAAGTTGACACGGTAACATCAAAGTCAACTAAGTCCCGGATGTACACATTTTCCCCCATGATGGTTGCGAACTCTCGGAAGCATCATTGTCGTGTACGCCCATATACTCGAGAAGTTCTTGTCTTAAGCACAAATCTTGAGATCCAACAAAGCTTTACCCTCTTGTATCAGAAAAAGTAGAGGCGAATGATGCATGAATAAAGAATACTTGGTATATATCATGGTCTTGTATATGAATGTCGTTGTTGTTGATCTTTGAGAAGTTTTCTTAGATCGTGTGACGTCCCTTTGTCTTGGATCACGTGAGGAATTGTGATTTAACATCTCAAACTTTGTGTGTAATTCTTCTGGCTAACTGTACCAGACCTCGTATTCTGTTCTGGCTATTGTTGAGTGTGTTCACTTGTGAATGGAACCTGATTATACCAAACTTGAAAATGAAGTGAAACCCCAAAATTTGTTACTCTTAAGCTTTATTGGTGTTGATGTAAGAACGGTGCATAGATTAAATCTAAAGTTCTCTATACCCACCAGAAAGTATAAGAAGTACAAAACCTCTTGAATTATCCAATCGACTTTGCGTGTGACACTGAGTATACAAAGGTATAACCTCTCTTTAAGTGATAGTTAACCTTGTTTCGACCAACACCAATGACTGTGTGTTACCTAGGGTAATGCATGTCTCATTATTAATCGTTTACGTTCAAGCAAGTCATCATTCGATCGATTAGGTTTTATAAGATAATAGGTTGCAAATGAGGAAGTCTCGATGATGAAATAAAGTAGTCGCCTTCGTGATATCTACTTCAATCTATATATAAGGGATATCCAAATCAAACTCGTGATCACTTGTCAGGTTAGTCGAATCTTTAGCGTTTGTCATTTATGATCCACTTTTTAGAATCGTTTTTTAGCGTTACTGTTTCGTGTTTTGTTGTGTTATGTTCATTGTCGTAAACTAGGACGACGTTGGTACTTTTGAATTGTCGTCAATGGATAAACATCGTCTAGTCTAAACTTGTCATGATAGTATTTTAGTCCCCGGCTTAATCTACTAACATAAGCCCAAAATAGAAATGCCATACACATTTTTGCCAAATGTACTTTGATGCAGCCCATTACCAAAAATAGCAAACCCATGCACGGCCTAACATTTATTCACAAATCCGGTCAGCCCAAGTTACTATTTGCTGAATGCTCGGCCTAATTTATTCCTTTGATATACACGGCTCCATAATGGATTATTACCCAGCTTTATATCAATGATATAGTTTGGCTTGCTATTTGTATTTTCTAAAGGGCTCTCATTGTATTTTAAAAGGTTAAGGGCTCATGTGCTTGTTGTACAAGCACAGTTCATCCAAAAAATATCTCGGTCCAACAAAAAAATATTATAAAAGAAATGGATATATATACCCCAATGAATTAGAGATAAATAATCCCTTCACCTAATTGTTTTCACACACGCCCCCTTTTTTCTTTGTCTAAAATAACAGTCTTCATATTTATAATCATATCCACGTTTTATTTTCTCAAATCATCGCTTCGATCCAATTCGACCCAAAAGCACGGATTCAACCTACATAGATGCTAATCGTCCCTTACAAACATATTGTTATTCAACCAAAGCTCATAATCCAAAAATGAGTAATTGTTTCTTTGTGCTGCCAATTACCGAATCCAAAACAAAAAGGATTGCACATGGTAATTTGTAGCAAAGGTCTGAATCACTAAAAATAACAACTCCTTTTTTTTCAGTACGCACAAACCATACGAAGGAAGAATCAAGAAATACGTCTTCAAGATCTTAGCAAAGGTCTCAGGTAGGCGTTTACGGTTGTTCTTGTGTCAACGAAACAAGAGTAGATTATAACAAATATGTTATAAGTCTATCTTTATTTTCGTAAATTGAACAAGGTTATCACAACCTTTACAAAGATCAATGATGATGATTTTCATTCATTTACTTGATCTCAAATGGTATTGACATAATTTTAACACACGAAAAAAATTGTGAGATCTTGATTGTGTATTCCGAGTATTGCTGTTGTAGGAGATGAAGATGAGATTGTTGTTGAATGTGACGATGGGTTAAGGTAGATCGATTCGGATTTGATTGTGATATGTAATGAAGTGATGTTGATGATGATGTTGTTATTTGTTGGTTCAAGTTGGTTCAGGTTTCGAGTCTGTCAAGTTTGTCTTTCTCTCTTTGTTCATTGCAGTTGAAACAAAATGCAATATAGAACTAGACAAAACGCAATGCTTGAACTTTGAGACAAAATTTGAACATAAACAAAAATTGCAGCAGCTTTTAAAAGCGTTTGTACTTGCTTGCTTTAAGGGTCTTCAATCGCTTGCAAAACGCAAGTACAAGTCGCAGTCCATTGTTGTGTAGACAAAACGCAACATTTGAGAACCAAAACGCAATCTGCAGAATCTTGTACTTTTGTACCTTTTTCCTTGAATTATGGATCTGGTTTTGTCTTTTTGGTCAAAACTCAACCAAGAAAAAAATAAACCCAGTTTTGTTTCTTCATTAAACTTGTCATGTAAGCACACAAAGTAAACAGCAGATGTATAGCATAAACATCATCAACATATATCAATTTCGTGATTGATTCTTAGAAGGAGAAGAACACGAGTACCACGAAACTGATTCTGTTAAAAAACATATTACAATCATGAACATACAACTTGAAAACCAGCGAACAAGCAGCCTAATAACCAAGATGAACAATACATAATGAACAGTACGTGAACAGTAACATGAACAGTAGATTAACATTATGTGAACAGTGCATAAACAGTAACAACCAAACAAGTGATACATACACCTCTAAAGCTCTGATGCAATTATAGATTATAATGACATTACAAGAGAAGGATTAAAATAGATTTGTGAGGTTTGATAAAGTGGAAATAAATGAATAGCATTTTTATTAGAGGATAAAGGATAAAGAGATGGGAAGAGTGTTTGTGTTAGAGAGAAAACACATACACTTATACTTTTACAAAAGTGAGCTTCACCCCTCCATGGAAGTATGGAGAGGGTTTATTTATAGTCATAGTGCCACATAACTATCGTAACTAGTCATTATTAGTCCCTATGTGACACGCTATAAATAAACTAATGTAATTTGGCTGTTTTTGTCACCATATTTTAAAGTAAAACACTTTGTTTATGTTCGTTTGTAATTCGTTTGTTTATTATCCTTTTGATAATAATTGATCTTGTATTTGTTTGATATTTAGTTGGTGTGAATCTGTGACGGATAGTTGTTTTATTATTGGGATCTTTAGTGATTATTTTATGTTTAGACCATATAGTTTTGATTTCATGTTACACACGTTCAAATCAAAAAAGAAAGATATTAAGAGGAAAGAGACAGAAATCATTTTTATCTAAATCGTCGGACATTTTGGTCAGACGTGGCTAACAAAGAAGATAGAGTTCAAAGTTTTATATGTTTATTGACTAAGTGCATTGTTTAACATCTTTAATTTGATTTAAATTTTTATTTAAATTAAGATTTGAATTTATATTTGACGTAGTGGAAAGAAATAAACGAGATAAGAGAAATAGTTATAATTAATCAATAAAGAATATTCTAAAAATCAATATAATTGTTTTAAATTGGTTTTGGATTAATTCTTTTATATGAAAATAAGAGATTTTGCAATTGACATAAAAAATGTTGATCCCCACACTATCCAGAAACCATCAATGATAACTACTTTATTTTTTTAAATTTTTAAAAACCAATCAAACCTGTAATCCAAATAGCCCACTTAGTTTCAATTTTACAAAGTACCTTTTTGGACATTAATCCCAAATTCTAAAGTTTAAACCATCAAATAAACAACTACTTTCTTTTTGGAATTCAAAAACTAACCCAACCCTGTAAACCAAACAGGCCCTAAAAGAAACTCTAATACAGTATCGTATTTTCTACTTCTATTTTTATAGACCAAATTCATATATCTTGCTAAAAGAAACTTGTATACGTTTAATTTATTCTTGATGTAAAAAATGAACTATTTACTTACCAAAGTTTTGTTTTAAAAATCAATTGTAAAAACTCTAAACTGTTACGAAAAATTATGTTAGTTAGATCTAACCCGACTTGATGTTCACCGGTTTAAATTATTCGTCTCTTTTTTCTTTCATCCAATTATGAACCTCGTTGGGGTTTTTACGCTGAGATCGCCATGCAGTCAATGCTATCACACAAAATAACATTTGTTTATTGTTTGAATTTTATAAATTTTAGTAAAGTAATCTGCTCACGCAACTATTTGTTTGAAATAGATTAAGGTTTGTAAGATTTTTACTAATTTCATAAAAGTTCAGGTCGATCGGGAAAAAATTTGGTCAGTTCTATTGTTGGGTGATCGATTTTATTTACACCATAGCTTCGATCATATGTTCACTGGTTCCAATAACCTTAGTAGGGTATTGAAGTTGAAATCATAAAAACTATTTTCTCAAGTCCTTAATTAATGTTTACAGCTAAAGAAAGTGTTGAAATCTAAAAACATCAGTTTAGCTCAGGTTGTTTAGGTACCTTTTCTAGGAAAATGATAACATTGATCATAAAGTAAATGCATAGCGGAAATAGCAATAAGAAACAATGATATTCATAACCAAGTTTTTCATTCATTATCTTTTCACTTTTAGCCCCAATTCTACTCGTTTCAAATGTATGAACGGTTTCTACAAACTAACAGGGATCAAAGATCCTTGAGGCCTAAAACCATCCAAATATCTAGGCAATTCACAT